>JAYMFX010086108.1:0-13458 GCA_036784945.1 Monocelis spectator | reverse complement strand
CCATTGATGAGTTTAATCACGTGTGGAATGAAGGAGCCTAGTCTCAAGTTGGTGTTGCTCAATGGCTGTTGAAAGTGACTATGACTATAAATCTGAAAAAGAATGTACAATATTTTTATAATTTGTTGTAAATTCCGTATGCATAGAATTCTAAGATACCTTGCAGTGTATTTAATTACCTCAGTACATTATTCCTACAAAATTGATGAATTATTATGTGATACATTTTATTATATTTGTATTATTTTGTTTTTTTTACTTATATTATAATATTCGAAATTAATATAATAAAATCATTTTCTTTTTTATTGGAAAGTTTCAGTAATTTTCAGTTATTTGATTTCTTATGACACAAAAACTTTATGCCAAGAATGGTCTTAAAACGTATAGCACACAAATGACCCAAAATGCAGGGCTGTCAATTGTCAGCCAAAACAGTCTTTTCAGCCTTAAAAAATACCTCCAAAATATCCAGACAGAAAATGATAAATTTAAAGATCAAATAGTGACCCTTCGGTTTCACAATTTCGTAAACCGAATATTTATGTTGTTTTTTGAGCAATCTGATTAGACAGAAAACAATTTATCGACTGTTTTTTAATAACGCTTTTAAACAATGGATTACATTCTTTTCTTTCAATGTTATAAAAAATATCTTTAAAAATCCATTCGCATGTGTTTTATACATAGAAAGTCTCCTTTGTAGTATTGTTTTAATCTTACCAAGTGTTTGTATATTAGTTGTCCTATATTAGATTTTAAGGTCGTCCAATCACACTTCTTATCATACATTATAAAATCACATTAATTATTTGATTACTGCTGAATTACATGCAAGGTAAATTTTAATCCAAATCTGCATCAAGTAGATATACAAAAAATTATCTTTCCATAAATCTATTATTGATAAATTATTTTCTATAATTGTTTGACTTCAAATTTGTTCCGTTGTTGACGGCATAATTTGAAAAACTTTATATTCCAAACATCGTAAATAGCATGTCTAACTCTGATGTTATTGAACAATTGCAGAAGAGAGTTTCAGAAGCTAAAGAAAAGTTTATTCGTGCTGATGAAAATGTAAAAAAGCTTAATGTAGCTAATTTTAATTCAATCAGGTGGGTACAAACGAAATTTTTACCTTAAATGTTCATCAGTCTCACTCTTTCAAAAACTTGATTGCCTTGGTTTGGTAAAATCCACTTGAAAATAAAAAATAATTTTCTCAAATTCTGATGCTTAACTTGCATCTCTACCTAATATAACATCACATTAATTATTTGATTACTGCTGAATTACATGAAAGGTAAATTTATACAAAAAAGTATCCATAGTCCATTGAGTTTTACATAATCTGTTAAACTTAATATCATACATTAGTACAAATTAAAACAGATTTCATCAAACATAATTGAAATACAAAACAAAATATGTGTGATTTATTACAATTGTTAAGATTATATAAATAACTATGCAAAATGAATACTTTACAAGCATTTATAAATTTAGTGTTAAAGGAAAGACCCAATTTACTGTTTTTATATAAACAGTTATGGATTTATTTCTATAAAATAGGATGGGATGGGCTATGTTACTCAATGAAATACTTTCACTATATTACTATATTTTTAAGTATTAGTTGTATATTGAAATATTATTCTATTAATATTAAATCAAATGTTAACTATCACTCTGGTTTTAAACCTACCACAGGCCATTTTTTCTTATACATGTAGTCAATCTTGCTTAACTCAGATTCATTGGGATAAATATAATTCTTAAGAATTTTAGCTTGAGCAGTATCATACTACTAACAATAGGGTTGAACTTAACCACTTCACACTGCTAGAGTGAATGAAATATTATATAGCGCTGTATAGAGATTTCAATATCTTTTATTTTCAGGATATTTTTGAATGATCTATGAGATTAATTAATTTTATTTTTTACTAAAAATGATAAAAAAGCTTCGATTATAATAAATTATAATAAAGACTTTAAGTTACTCTAGCAATGTGAAGTGGTTAAGTTCAACCCTACTGTTGTGTGATACTGACTCAAGCTAAAATTCTTAAGAATTATATTATTATTATGAAGAAAGGCAGTGGTACATTTATATAAAATTCATTTTTGTTAAATCAAAATCAAGTAGTAGGGATTTTTTATAAACAGCAACTTTGTACATTTTGTTTACATAAAAGTACAAAAAACTATCAGAGTTAAGCAAAATTGACTATGAACCAAAATTTAACATCCTATTTCTGTATAATATTTCTATTGCTAGCATATTAGCAAAACTTTCTAGGTTCGTTTTGTAAAAAAAACAAAGCATTGTTGTAGCATTTATGTATTTAAATAAGTGTTATGGGTAATTTACTAATGTGTAGAGATTCTTCAATATCAATTGAATTCTTTTAGAGCTTCAGGTCGGATGAATGACATACCAAACAGAAGTTCACTTATGAAGTAAGCCATTCACTGTACAAAAATTATGCAAAATAAAGTTATAATCTTATACTCTCTATTTTTTGGTGACATAGCATGTCACAGGCTTTGACACATCTGTTAAAAATATTATGTGAATTAATTGTAATGACAAGACATGAAAATAAGAATTTTCCCTGCAGCCATCATAGTTATTTTTAATTTAAAGAATCTAATATATCTGGATAGTAATATCAACTCAAAGACTGTCCAAAAGTACTTTACTGAGTAGTAAAATAAAGATATAGGACTAAATTGATTCTGCCTTATATGCATTTTAGTCACATTTGTCCTCTTTATTTCTTAGGCGTAATATACAAGATGATTTAAGTGGACCCCAGGCAAAAAGAGCACAAATTACTTTCAGGTAAGAAAATTTGCTAATAGTTTGTCAATATTAAAAATTATTTTTATGTTTATTGCTCCTTTACTTAGAACTACTGTACTTAATATTTAGAAATGAGAAAACTAATGCTAAGGAAAATGAAAATCAACCTGTTGAAGACACTAGGGTAAGTAAAAAATGAATTATTTCATTTTGATGTGAAGAATAGTAGAGTAATTACAGAATTTCCTGCTTACTCTTAGTTTTACATTGTTCCTAGTTTATCATAATGAATAAGATTCTAATAGAACTTGTCAAGGTTTAGCTGCATGATGTTAAAGGGTCTAGTTAGATCTAGCTGATTTTATTTTAAAAAAATATGTAATCTGTTTGTTCCTATTAAGATTAATGTAGTGAGATGTAAATTTACAGGGGGTTAATCAACTTTTGTGTATTTTATAGACTGTAATTAGCTCGTCTGTAGTTCGTGTAGAAAAGTCCCGTAAAGATGCAATTCAAGATAGAAAACACATCGAAAATCCTGATGATAAGCAAAGGTATTTACATGTCATTGATTATTATTGCCTTTTAAACAAATTCATAGATTCAAAGTTTTTCATATGTGGTAAAGCATATTTCTAAAATTGAAAAGAATATAAACATTAATAATATTTTCATACATTTTATTATATATTCTTTTTTATTAATTTGACAGAGGTCGCCGTATGTTTGGTGTGTTACTCACAACCTTAGCGAAATTTAAAACCGAATCCGACTCGAAGTCATTCGCCAAACAAGATAAAGCACTTCAAAAGATTGAAGAGAAAATTGCCGAATCTAAGAAAGAAGATAAAGAAGTGCTTAAAAAAGAAAAAGAAGAATACATAGAGGAAAAGAGGGCTGCCGAAGCTGAAATACGGCTATTACAAGAACAGATTAGAATGACAGAAATTGTAAGACAGTTTTCTTAATCATATCCTAAATTACCGAATATCAAAGTCGATCTGGATGACTGAGAAACATCGTATAAATCGATAAACAAGAAAAAAACATTTGACTATTTTCGTTAATTTCTGTTTGTTGTATTTTAATAAATGTAGCAATTTCGAGGCTGAACTATCCTATTTTGTCTATTCTAAAAATAGTATGTCTTGATTATATGACATAAAGCCAGTATAAGTAAGTTCTAATGATTTTTCTCACATCGTAAATTATTTTTGACCTTTTGTTGGACTAACTGAGGCTAAATCTCTTTCTTATCTTGTTCGATTTAATCGTCTTATGATATTATAAATTACTTATTCATCAAAGCTCGTCTATGAACATATTGTTATATTTATAAATTGAATGATTGATTACATTTTAGTTCGAAACATGGAAAAAAGAAGTTGAAAAGACTAAGGGTTATATCCGTACGGATACTAAGCCCTATATTTATTATCGTCCAAAACAATCTTCATCAGAAACTGATAAACGCTTAGGCCAGTCTTGTAAAGCAATTGATGGTAAGATTATTTAAATATTTCTCTTAATAATTTCTGCATAGAACTACTTTAAATAAAAGTGATAATTGTCTCTCCATTTTAGAAATGATTTCTGCCCGAAAAGCCAAAATGGAAGCTGATTTTGCAACACTAACTGAGGAGTCTAAGTCTCGCTATACCAGGCCCACTAGGCAATCTTCAGTTAACAAAAATAAACACCAGTCTGAAACGGGTAATTTGTTGATAATGATGAAAGAATTTCATTTTATGTTGATGTTTAAAAGAATCTAGCTGAAACCAATTCATCATCTCCGTATCTTGATCTTAAATAAAGAGCTAACACTAATGATTTGATTGATTTGATGAGTCATTTTCTGCTGTCATTTCAGGTAACTTGTCATCCTCTTCGAGTCGAGACCCCTCTGCAAATGTTGACCAATCAGATAAAGCCCAATGTAAGGTATTAAAATCGTCTGTTGTGCAGAGTAGCAAGCCCGCTAAGGAGGCGGAGGAGGAGGATAATGAAAGCGAAATTAGTGAAGGTCAAGATGACATCGTATTGGAGTCAGCTGAGTTAGCTTTCAATGAGAGTACTCGCCCTGACGATAACAATAAGGAGAGAGATTCAGATAATGTGGACAGGAAGGAGCAAGCTGAATCATAGTGATTAATTAATTAATTACTTTAGTAAATATTATCTATGGTGAACCAACTTGTAAATAAAACTATTTAGTAGGATAATTCTTTTATTTAAAGTACTGATTATTTGATTCGTTCTTTAATTATGCTATTCGCATTTTTATATTTATATACATACTACATTATAGCATGTATGCAATCTTTACTTTGATTTTCAAAAGTTATCTACTACTCCAAGTTTATCATTTGTCGTTCTATTTGAATTCAGTAAATGGGAATTTTACTTTTTTTTATAATTTTATGTACATTCCATTCATTATATTAAGCTTAAGGAATTTCAATTCTCTCTCGATATCAAGAACCGTTTCATCAGTAGTTGGAAACTGCTGGTTGGAAATTATCCATTATCAGCTAATCATCGTCAGGTTTAATTAAAACCAGGCAACCTTTAATGAAGGCAAAGATTAATGAATCCATGAACCTCTGACAGTGGAAGCCCAGTGTGTGTGGATGGCCACTGGTCTTGCTGATGTGTCAGTATTTGATCGCGGTCCTTGCTTGTGTGAGATTAATTGAATTTCTAAAAATATCAATAAAATATGCATCTGAATGGCTTTGCAAATAATTATTAAAGAATGGCTTTGCAAATAATTTTTTTATACTATAATGTAATTAATTAGTATTCGATAATACTTTTTTTAATCCATGTAAAAATCATATGATAGATTTAACTGTTAGGTTTCCAGTCATTTCATATGGGGTTGTGTAATATTCGCGAATGTTGTTACTTTTCATCCAATTTATTTGATAAATTTAATGAATTCACCGAATATTATTGTCATTGCAGTTCATTCCTATATGATACTTCTCTATAGGTTGCGTTTATTGTGTCGTCCCATGTGTAGATGATGTACAGCATCTTTTATCACTGTATATAGCGTTTAACATTATCATAATATTATTATTTCCTTAAGTAGGCAATTTTGTTTATTCAATAATACACACTTTATAATACTAAATCTTGACTTTTCAGTTGTGTTTTTGAAAATTTCGATTTAATTTATTCTGTTTTCTTTTCATTTAAGTTTAATTAAATAAAAGTTAAGAGAGAGAGAGCAAAATGTTTAAAAGTTATTTTTCTTCTATTTAATCGTATAAGTTATGTTTGCATACTTTAATTTTCTACTGGTCGTCACTAAAATTTTATTGAATGATTAACGTAATGTTCATCTGCCAGCGCTGCATTCTTATAGCGCCACTTATCGTTCTCCTAAAAAAATAACGTAATCCTGCCATTGTCTCGTGTAATCAAGTTTTCAAAATTTATTTTAGACACTACATTATAATGACTACACTCGATTCTGATTCCAAATCGGACGATCAAATTGCGAGTGAAAAGTTAGCCAAAATGTTGGAGGAAGGCTTTTGCTTCTCCGATGTTTCCACTGAAGAAAAACGCAGAATCTTTATTGGAAGAATTGAAGATCGTGAACAAAGGCGAAAAAACGCGCACGATTTGAGAAAGCGTGCTCGGGAGCATACTAATTGTAAGGATGAAAATCCCGTTGTTTTTCAGGAGCGTTTTCAAGATTATGCCACTCAATTGAAGAGTGATTTGGATGAAATCAAGCCCGGTAAAACCCCGCACGAATATGAAGACTTTTTTGAGGTATGCAGTTTTGAGTTTTAAAATTGAGGATGTGACATAAATTTAGTCCGACTAGTACTGTTTATAATCTTGAAAGTTTGATGGTTAGAATTTTTGGTTCTGTTTTGAACAAATAATGATATCAGATCTCTAAAAATGAAACGTGTTGGCTATCAATTTACACTTAGAAAGCCTTTAAATCATAGAGTAAAATAATACCATGAGAGTTCACTCTCTAAAATACAGAAACGCATTGTCCCACCAACTCGCATAATTTCCTATCTCCGCCATTATAAAAGCATCAATTACAAATTGACGTCTCTCCTGAACGCCTAGTCTGATTTTAATAATTCTTTTCCTTTAAGAAAATACCAAAAGAGAACTTCCTAAAGATATAAGAAGTATTAAAATCAGACTAAGCGATCAGGAGTGACGTCAATTTATAATTGATGGTTTTATAACGGCGAAGATAGTAAATTGTGCGCATTGGTTATACATAGGACAAAACCAGCGATATGCGTTCTGTATTTTCGAGAGTGAACTCTCTTGGTATTATTACTCTTTGCTTTGAATCATCGAATAAATTTGAATTTCTATGCTTTTTCCGTGTGATTATTTGCATTTCTTTTAAAAGTAAATATTGTATGTATTGTAATCGTAATTTGTTTACAGAAGTTTACTGATGGCTTGGAGGAATTGCAACAATATATATCTGAATCTGCCATCTTTCTGTCCGCTTTTGATTCTGAGATGGCTAAGCGTCAGATTCAATCTTTGACAAAAGATTTTGCAGCCAAACGAGATGAACTTTTACCCAAAAAGAAGTTCGCATTCGGGAAGCGAGAAAAGGCCAAATCTAAGCCGCCACCAAATCCTAGCAGCAAAGAAAATATCCCCAAACCACCAAATCAGGTTTGTGAATCAATACGTGTATGATTACATAATAATGTTTCTTAATACTACTAAATACATAGTATGCGATCATTGTCTCTCTTCTACACTTCAGACAATGGAATCGAAACTTGCCGAATTCGCGTCCTCTAATCAGTACACCATTAAGGGTCGTTCTTCCGAAACCATCACGTTAACCAGTGACATTGTGGGCTCGCGCGATCTCCTCCTGAATGACCTGACCGACTGTGAGGTGCGCATCATTGGTAGACCGGGTGCGCTGCATTTGGGACAGTTGACTAACTGTAAGATTTACTCCGGTCCCGTGTCCGGCTCGGTGCTGGCATTGGACTGTAACCACTGTGTCTTCCAATTGGCCTGTCAGCAGTTGCGCATCCACACGAGTCATCACACAGTCATCGCTCTATTCGTCACGAGTAAAGCCATCATTGAAGATTGTCACGATTTACTATTCACTAATTATTCATTCACCTATCCGAATGTGAGCGAAGATTTAGTTTCCACTTTTAAGCCTAGTGGTGATGATAGCAGTAGTGGTAGTGGTAGTGTACCGATGACTGTGATCACAAATTGGAAGGAAAAGGTTGACGACTTTTACCATTTATCGTGCGAATTTGATTCCCCAAACTGGTCCGTACTACCGAGTGATAAAGCGTCCGAATATAAGGTTACTTTAACTTAAAGAGATTATTCAACTGAGTTATAGGCTGGCTATGTGCCATTTGTTCGCTTGTGATGTTAACTTATAGGAGTACTATATCTAAATAATGATAAGTTTTCAGTTTTGAACATAATAGGTAAACTTAAGGAATATCAAATAAGCTATAAAAATGTTTCCATGAGTGTTATAGTAAATAAATTGTTCTAATGGTATCTATCTATACATTACAACTGTATACACAGGAAATATTTTTATACTCACTATTAGAATTGGGATTTGCTCATCATTGGTTTCTGTGAAATGATTATTTTGATTTGATTTGATTTAGTATACATTTCCTAAATAAATAAGATGTTTTTATGTTTCTGTTGTAATATGCAGCTGTGATACACCCTTTTCTGTTCTTACCATTAATAGAATATAAATATACGTACATATTTAAATGTAATTTTTACTTTCTTATGTCGTCAGTATATATAGTGATAAGCCTAAAATAACTGACTCACTCACACGAATAGTTTGCGCAATGAAGAAATTTGTATATGGGCCGTTTTTTAATCACCTATCATGTCTATGTACAGTTTTATTAGGAATTAAAGGTCCTGCCAAGAAATGATAATTTTCTCGGAGATTTCAATATAATGGGGCTATAAGACTGCTGATTGCATTTTACTCTAGAAATATTCTTGCAAAGTTAGCGGTCTCTCTCTCTATTGACAAGTAGACCTTCTCACGAAAGTTCATTTTAAATATGGAATTTGCGAACAAAACTCTTCTGTGTTCCTATCACTTTAACTTAATTCATGAGCAACATGGTACCGTGGGCTATAATCATATATTAAGGATAAGAAATCGTGGAGCCAGTGATCATTTATACTGTTTAGTTAAGAAATTATATCGCTTTGTATAGCCTACTAATATAGAGAATTCGAATTTATTGTATATATAGCAATGTTATATATACATTATGATTACTTATCACAATACAAGTAGTATTTACTAAATCATTAATTTAAAATTTCATTGTTATTTTTATAATTACATACAGAGTAGTAAATTCGGGCATGCTAAACCATGATGGTACTTTTCAAAAGGTACTTAAATCCGAGTATTGCCTATATATATATATCATCACAATATACGATAAATTACATTTTAACCCTTAGTTATACCAACCTGGGTCGATTCAAACGCAATTTTTGAACAGTTAATTCAAAAAATTGAAAGTCCAGAATTGCAAAATGAAAATTACCTATGTCCAATAGTGGCATCTATCATGTGCTGAAATACAACACATTTGATCCTAATGGTTCACACCACCTTAATTAGCTTAAGGTGTGTACTATTATGTAGGCCTATAATGTTACTCTTTTTGAATACAATTCCATACTTATGACAATTAACTTCTATGTCATGTATCTTTCAATTTACATTATAGGAAGATACTGAAATTCATGCATAAAAACACCTCTATTGCTAGATTTCATGCAATGATTGTTTATCAATTAACTTATTGATTGATCAGCCTTATACACTAATTTTAATGGAGCAGCAGATAGTCACCAAAACCAAAATAACTCTTTTGGATTCAAATGAGACATTGACACTAAGGTATACTTATACAATATCAACACAGTCTTCCACAGTCTCAGTGATGAAAGAAAAAAAGTACCTACGATTAAATATGAATAGAGTACATTACACAGTATGTACAGTTAATTAGTGTTGGCTGGAGCTGCCATGGCTCCCTGACTGATCCCCAATTCTGCAAACACTTTATTATACACTCTTAATTTTCATCTGTCTGTGTATTTAAAATTTCATGCTAGGTAGGTACTATTGTTGCGATGCACCACCTCATTTAATAATTAGAAGAAACCAACTACTCTCGCCTCTATAATGTCTAACATACATAGTTTAACTATACCTATATAGATATCTGCATATACTTGGATAAAAAGCTAATTAGGCGTAGAGAGAAAATTTGGCTTCGTGTGTTGATTTTAAATTGCGCACCCGGACTTGAATGTTTACACAGAGTTCCGGATTTAATTTTTGTGAGCGAAGTAAAACAATTTTTTTTTATAAAATTGGTAGGATTTCGCACGATTGTTGTTGTTCTATTTTGTTTTATCAGAAAGTTTGACAAAAATGCCATTTCGTAGATTTATTGAATGTCGAAATTAGACTCAATTGAAAATTAGCCTCAATTATCTTCTTTCTGTTCCAGAGTGAAGGAAACTTTTTAACCGTCTTGTTAACTTCTCTGAACGGAATTTGATAAACAAAAGAAATTTTGAGTTCTTCTTCATATTTCATTCACTGCGAATCTAAAACAATTTTCTGTTCATGGCAAGGAGGTGAGAATATGATTGTTTTTATTATATCTATACATATATCTATACTTTCTTTACTTCATTGTCGTTCGCGAGTGAACTGTAAAGTTTAGTCTATGTATTCAAGTAAATATTTCTGTTTGTGTTTGTGTAGAGTGTCTCTCCAGCCGTGCTCAATAATGAATCCATTGTCACCGATTATACTCTAACGAGTGTATCATAGCAATGGCTTCATTGTTTTACTTTTTAGTGAGAATTTGGTGTGAAGACAATGCTGAAACAATTATTGCATTCTGTTAATTATGATGAGTGATTTTTTTCTGATCGTTCTCGAGAACTTATTGAATTACAACACAGCCTGAATTCAATATCGTATTTGGTGAGTGCTTAAATAGATTACAATAATTTGAATGTGCATAAAATTTCATTATCTGTTGTTTTTTTTTAAATTGTAAAACATATTAACGTGATATGAAGTTTTTGATTATGTAAGTTGAGTTTACTATTCAAAAGAAGAGTACCATTGTAATTAACAGACAGTCATAGAGATGACCAATTTTTTTGTTTCTTCTACTCTTTTTTAGAGTAGGCAGTGTTATCCCATAAAGATCATGAATTCAGTAGTGATAGATATCTATGAATTCAGTAGAGACAGATATCTATGAGTTCAGTAGAGACAGATATCTATGAATTCAGTAGTGACAGATATCTATGAATTCAGTAGAGACAGATATCTATGAGTTCAGTAGAGACAGATATCTATGAGTTCAGTAGAGACAGATATCTATGAATTCAGTAGTGACAGATATCTATGAATTCAGTAGAGACAGATATCTATGAGTTCAGTAGAGACAGATATCTATGAGTTCAGTAGAGACAGATATCTATGAGTTCAGTAGAGACTGATATCTATGAATTCAGTAGAGACAGATATCTATGAATTCAGTAGAGACAGATATCTATGTATTCAGTAGAGACAGATATCTATGAGTTCAGTAGAGACAGATATCTATGAGTTCAGTAGAGACTGATATCTATGAATTCAGTAGAGACAGATATCTATGAATTCAGTAGAGACAGATATCTATGTATTCAGTAGAGATAGATATCTATGAATTCAGATATTGATTCTTTATTCGATTTCCATTCTGAATGTGTGAGAACCCGATACTTAGATATCAGCTGATTGTCAGTTCTGTCTCAATTAGCCTCTCTCTTCTATGGAGACATTCAAGCGCGTCTTCACTTCCTGACTATTGGAATGTTCACATTCATATTGTTATTAGAATAAATAGTGTTTCTGTGTATCTTTACTAACTGTTATCTTTATTTATTATCTTTATATAGTAAGGGCTACACTATTAGTAACTACGAGTAGACTGCCATTGACACTTCATAATTTGATTGTTTTATCCTTTCTTCATAATTATTCTGTAAGCAATTGCCTACATTAATCGATAAAGACATCATACAGCTATATACATAGAACAAAGAATTATTAAATATTCCAAAATAACTTTTAGATTTATCTTTTAGATAATGTACACTATTACTCTTTGATGCGACAGCTTTTTAAAATAAGTTAATAAGATTCGGTAAATAAGGATGTATTTCTAATTGTGACATGCAGATTCCTAAATACTGTCAAAATTCAACTTGCCTTGCTTCGCATGCCAAATGAGAGATTCTAATTGTGACATGCAGATTTTTAAAATATTGTCAAAAGTCAACAAGACTCGGTAAATAAGGATGTACTTCAAATTGTGACATGCAGATTCCTAAATACTGTCAAACTTAACGGTTAAATGTTTTTTGCTGATTCGTGGGCGTTTGCGGAATAAATGGCCGCCCATACAGCTAGCACTGTAATCCCTAATGTTCTGATTTAACTTCTGCTTCATACGACATTACATTGAAGGTTGTTTCACAGGTCGTTATATTGTAGAAGCTGATCAGGATCACAATGAATTGTAGACAGTTACTATACAATTCTCTTGAAGGAATTCATTTAAAACTCTCATTGAACTCTCATAAATCAGATGAAGGATTACAGATCTAAATGTGATTGATATATTTTCACGGCTCGCTTCATTCATTTGTATGTTGTTGGATTTTATCCTGTTCTAATTTAATGAAGCGTTACGGTGCTATGGCTACCTACCGTTAGATTAGTCGCTGTACCACCCTTTAATGAAATGTATGCACTCTATCTACCTAACTTGTGTGTTCTCTTCCATTAAAAAGAGAGTCTTCAAAATATATTTGTGAATGATTAATGAGGTATTATTCTCACAGAGTTGTTGACAGCTTGCAAATACGACTGGGTGGAAATGTCATTGATATTCTAGTATTTATAATAATTATTGTTTTTCTATACACATATTACTGACAAAATTCCAAGTAGTATAATACTTCATTTGAATAATTTTATTTAGTCTATAATATCTACATATGATTAAAAACTTGGATTAAGAATAAAATCAAATAAAGTTCTAAAATAGTCGGAAAATTTATAATTTCCTCTCTATAATGTTCTTTTCTTACTAGATGAAGAGTATAAGTATTCAAGAAGAAATACGAAAGTTTCAGGAAGAAAAACAAAAGCACATCAGAATGCAAAGTAAGATGCGTTTTGTAATAGATTAGCAGGGGAAAACATTTTCTCTATACATCTATATACATTATATCATAATCTTCTCTCCAATAGCTGACCGTATGGCTTGGAGAGCGACTCTGAAAGAGCAAATGGAAGCAGAACTGGAACGGCGAGTGCGGGAGGCTCTGGACACGCCTCCACTGGAGAGAATGCAGCGAGTGAGAGAGTTGGCAAGGAGGCGCGCTGATGAAGAGGCAGAGAAGATGCGAGGAAGTAGCTCAGATCGATATGACAGGGGCAGGCAGGCAGAAATACTCCATCGGAACATCATCTCTGGTGATGACATACTCATAGATCTGTTCTCTAATATCTG
>JAYMFX010085997.1:0-13461 GCA_036784945.1 Monocelis spectator | reverse complement strand
AAGGTGATCCATAGAGTGCTGATTTGATTCTCATTAAGGGGACTATTAGAAACATGGCAGCTGCAGGCAGGCGAGCTTAATCGCGAGTTTCATTCGTGATTAGAAGTCAGGCGAATCACTTAGCGAATCACAGTTGAGTATTCGTTAATGATTTGACTGCAGAATTTGATTTTCAAAATTTGTCTCCACAAAGGATAAAAATGACCTCCTTCAAAGGCAAAAGCTTGAGATAATGTATGAGCTATTTAATGACGTCATTCTAAACCTTATTAGTGTTTACCTAATGCCACGATCACAATAATAATAATAAGGTTTTCTCATGGTGCGTTAACATCCATCGAATTAGAGGAGAGATTATATTTGAAATATTCAAGAAATGGGAAGCAAATATCAAAATAAATCGTAAAATTATACGAGGATGCTTAAGAATATTTCAAAAAACCATTCAACTTCTCAAAAGTCAAATTCAAATCATCTCAAGATTCACAATTGGTAATTCAAGAATTAGAGACAGCAGATGTGACCATAAACGAAGCATTTCATTAAAATGATTCACATCTGATTCTCAAATTACTATTCTCTAGAAAATGTTGAGTTTTTATATAAATAATGCTTTCATAATTTAAACGTTTATCAGTTTGGGGTTTGGTTGTGTCCGACTGAGTCAGAACTCGCATGTCATGTCGACTTACTTGCTCATCGTAGATTCCCGGTGACACGATAACAGTGGTGTAAGCTCGTACAGCTTCCATGGCATCGCGGATTGTAAAGAAATCCGCATTAGGTCCACCAACATGAATCACTTTCTTATGCTTACTGCGTCGGCCAATAAACATACACATCTAAAATACACCAATCACAGTGAGAGCAATCACAGCTAACTCACAAATCGATAATTTATCACAATGAGAGCAATCACAGCTAACTCACAAATCGATAATTTATCACAATGAGAGCAATCACAGCTAACTCACAAATCGATAATTTGTTTTAATGCGCTTTAATGATTTTAGTGGAAGTAGATTTTACATTTTTGTTTTACTAAACTGGTATACGATATTTGGCTTTTCGTTCAACTGAGTCAGTAGAAATGGATAAGAATTGTAATCCATTCATTTATTGAGCTACATTAGATGTAAGTAATTATGAAAATGTCTAATTGAGGAGCATGAAACAAAAGATTCTCTGCATATAATTGCATTAATTTACCTGCTGGTCGCTCTCAAAGGACTTGCGTTTCCACAGTCTGCTCCACTGATATTCCACTCGATACAAATCCTTCCATGTGGTCTCCTGTAATTAATTAAAGTGAAATTAATCTCTAAACTCTGCGAATTAGAGATTCATTCGGTAATTAGTGATTACTGTATTTATGGTTGTCCTCCAGTAATAAATTATTACATTAAAATACATAGTAGCTACAACATATTTTCAAGCTTATCAAACTTACAAGTGGATGATTCTGGCCTAGTTGGACAAATGATGGGCTATCACCGGTGGGTGACGAAGATGAGGCAGGAACATCGGTACACTTGCAGCGGTCTGGTATTTCCGGTATGGGTGCAACTGGAACATCGCTCCCCAACGTGACGTTCAAAGATTGCGGCTCTGGCTCATGAAATGGCCATGACGGTTTCGCAGCCCAAGGAAAGTGATGAATGTAATGTTTCCGCCAAGTCGAACTATCCAACGAACGAACAAGCGCGAGCCACACTGAATTTACCTGAAAGTATTTTCATTTTGAAAATCTAAAGGTTGATGATCTAATACCATGTCAGCATTTATTAAACTTTAGAAATTTCGTTTCAGATCATACTATTTATACTTTACAAAAAAAGTGAGTTCAAACAACTGAATAATGTTTTCCCTTTTCACAAAATAGTGTGGATCAAACTTACTTGTTCACATCTGCATAAATCAACAGGCTCCAAATAATCTAGTATGGTCCGCAATATTTCTAATGGCAAAGGAAAATATTCTTTATGCCTGTCAGCAACAGACTGTGGTGAAAGTGGAGGCGGCTGCACTGTGGTGGAGTTAATTTTGGTAGAGGAGCCACAAACGGAAGGAGGTATGCTCGCCACACTGGCGGTATTTCCGGACTGTCCAGAAAAGCGTCTAGTTTTACCACGCTTAGAAAATTTGGAAAATAGCTTTTTTGAATGCTTAGCAGTTAAATTTGTGCCAGCTGATTGAGAATTTTGTGGATTTGAGATGATATCTGGACAGGCTCTGACAGAATTAGGCTCCTTCATGAGTCAACTGCAATTAAAAAGACAGTTTAAATAAATACTCTTCATGATATCTTGCATTATCATATTATCCAACTGTGTCTCATTTATTCTTTTTATCAAGTTTGAAGAATTATCAAACCACCTATCATATCAATCACAATATTAAAAACAGTAAATTTCCTCTTTCTAAATATATAAAATGTAATTAAATCAGATAGATTCTTTTTCAAACAAAGTTCTAAGTGGACAAATTTTTCTTTGCATAAATTTAATTCAAAATTTCTGCAATAGAATTTTTTGATATGAATCATGACTTTAGATATAAATGTATACTGAATCCATATATGTTTTCTATCTTAAGAAATCTAGATATTACCTACTGGATTTATTATGATTTAATACTTTAAATCAGTTTTGTATCTTTTTTAAAGTAAAGAAATCAAATTATTAAATTACCTAACTAAGATGCAAACCATCAACCCTCTTACCTTTTAAAAAATGTTTTCTTTTTATTCATTAGTTAGGTCCTGATACATTACAGAGGCTGAACCTATATATATATATAATCCCATTCACTTATCTAATACTTTTAATAATGTAAGATTTAATTTACAAGAAAGTAACACAGTAGTATTAATTCTCACCAAAAACTATTTGTTTGATATTATTTAGAAAATACCTATATATCTTGAGCCATACTTATATTCTTTTGAAACTGCTAGTTGAATTTTTGTATGTTACAAGTTGGTTTCAGATTTTTGTAGCAAAGCTAATAACTTATTACAGACTAATATTTTCCTAATTAATTCAATGGCTAAATCAATTTCATAAGGGCCATGTGTAACTTTGGATATTATTACAATAGTTAGTTAAAACATTTTTTTAATCAAATTATTTTTCCTGAGTTAAATTTTTGATAAAATAATTAATTAAAAATTTGTAAATTATTTGGTAATTAATCACAAAATTCAAATAAGATATTTAAGGAGTTTTTATCATAAGTTTGATGACATATCATATTTTAATAAGGTTGATATGCAGACATATTTTTTATGTATGTTTAAAGTGTGTTTAAATTATAATATTTTCTTTTCTTATCAAATTGGTAAGTAAAGTGCTATGTTATTTTGGATGTATAATCGGAAATAAAGACAAAATAATAATATTGAATTTTATATTTAGCTAAATGTAAGCTTTAGAAATTTGTTTATAATAATAATCATATTTTTTAGTAAGCTGCATGTAATTTTATGCCTAATACATGTGTATATTTTGATAAAACAGAGTTGAATGATTTCTTTCATATAGTCAGTTTCTTAATAGCATTGTGACTAGATAGCACTTTTTTCAGTAAATTCAGTAAGCTCTTTTCATAAATATAAGCTATAATATATAATTCATATAATAGCTAGTCATATGAATTAGGAATAAGTTACAAAATATATACCAGTAACCTAATCAGAAAATATAAAGCAAATGCATATGAAAATGATTTGAAATAACTTTTATGCTAACTGATTAGAATGTCCTCCATTATTTTCTCATTATTTGAATCTTCGCTATTTACTTTTTGCTATATTTTAGTTATTAAAACTATTTTTATTCACACAAGTAAAAAAACATAAAGGGATAATCGAAAATAGGTTTACAATAATTAGTACTGAATGTGGATATACACAGAAAGTGTATTTCAGTAGACTTTACAATATTATGAAACACTAGTTTTACGAAGAAAGTAGGTTTAGAGGCGTATTTGCTTACGATTTTTCATGATTCACGTGTTTTTGAAAATATTACCCGAATATGGGTCTGAAATTTTTGCAACTGTAAAATAAAACATACAGTGGGCAGTCTTATAACCATAAAGAAATATACCTTAAAAATTCCGAATAACGCCCGTTTCTTGATGGTTAAACGAGAGGAGAGGCCCGAATTATATTTACTGCTCTTTGAATGAGTAAGTGATGTAAATGTTACTAACAGCAGTTAGATGGTTATTCCCGAGACTATAATTGTGGCTATGGACTACGAACATATAATAGAACAATTAAGTATTAAAATATTAAGACTGTATTTGGAAAGATGAATAATCGAAGAAAACATGCATATGCCCAATTTACAAGTTCGTTATAACCGGATGGTAACCGAAAATCAACTTGTCTTACATTGTATTATATAAATTAACACAAAGCTGACTGTATAAAAATATAGACAACTTCGTTAAACCATTTTTTCTCTTAATCTCAATGACAAACTATGAGAAATATAATTACAAATATGAAACAATAACCAGGAATGGATTAATTTCTCTGATGCATAGTTTTAAAACAATCGGATATAGGATTCACAGAGACCAATTTTAAAAAATAAATTAACACATGGGCAAGCAGATAAAACAATATTAAGTAGAACAGAATATATATATATATATATATATATAGTAGAATAATAGCAAATTCATCTACCGAAATTGCTTAGATAATTATAACAAACATAGCATCATGTATATAAAAACATAACCGCAGCCTATCTAAGATTTGAAATGAATGGGATTACAATTGTATGCGACTAAATAAAAATTAAACTGGATAGAAACAGCATCCATTAAAATAATAATCACTGCAATCAAGAGGAAGAAGAATGAAAAATAATTACTAATAATACGAAGTAAAATATTTATGTTTAGTGCAGCAGATAAGAACATATAAAGTGCACGACTATTGCGAAAATAGAAAAATGTAAGCAAAAATCGAGCTTAATCGATAATAAAAAAACCCACTTGATACACCCCTATGTAAAAAGTCTCCATATATGCAGCTCCTAAATAGGTTAGTAAATGATTATTCGATGATGGTGATTCATTTGGTGAATACAGATCTTAGTGATTGCGACAATAAAGGTGTTCGTAATAGTAAACTACACATGCTGAAAAGGAATGAAAGACCATAAAATACATTTAGAATCTTCGTATCCAAAGTTTAATCAATAAAATATTGACACACTCAGGACTCTCCTCAAACGTACTAAAGATGATCATGAAAACACTTAAAGAACAAATTTACAAAATGGAAGTGTTTTTTTTTGTTGAAAAATATTCTTAAGCATAGAGTAGAAACACCAATATGTAGAAGATAGACAGCCCGATGGGAAAAATACTTTAAAAACATTCAGAAGTCGTTTCTTCGCTTGAAGCATTCACAATTTACATTCACAAAAATATATCAGGCTGCCTATATACACTAATAGTAATTTACAAAAACTTCACCGAATGAAAAACAACAAACAAACTCTCATTTTTTATGTTGATAGTTAAGGAATTCTGTACAAAACAATTAAAAAACAAAATTCATTGATTTGTTTTGGGGCATCTTATTGTTGATAATTCATTTATTTATTCGCAACTAAAAACTAAAGCACACTCAATCGATTACAAAAATTCAATTAATGATGATTTAAAATTAAAATGGAATCAAAATAATACATAGTAGTCTTTCATAACCAAGATAAGAAGTACAATTATTAATCAAAATTTTAATTAATGTGATTAGAAAGACTAGGATCAACTCACACACGATTTCAAAGTTTGTAAACATCTACTAATGTCTATGCTAAACACATAATGAGGCAACAAATCGGATCATAGAATACAGCTCTGATGCAATACATTATATGTACTTACGCGAAGGGAAGAAGAATACAATCAAATCAAAAAGACAAAAAAAAAAACACAAAACGACATTTTAAATTTTAAGTTTTTTTTAAATTATATATATGCATATAAAAGTCTTGTAGATAGATATATAAAAAAAATTAAAATTCTTTAACGTTTTAATATGTATAAGCAAATATTAATTACAGCCCGGAATAATTAAGGTATTTAATTTATTGTTATTAATATTGCGAATTCAAATGCTCGAGACATCATGAAAAGTGCATCTTCAATGAGAGCTAATGATAAATTGATTTATTTATTAGGGACAAAACTTAGCATTTGATTTCACAAATTTCATTTTGCAGAACAAAATCAAACGGACAATTTAAGGCGATTGAATTAAGAGCTGCTGGATTCTATAAGCACATTATTATTTGAAAAGAATGAAAAAATTTACAAAGACGCTCCTCTTAATTGCGTTGAGAAAAACCAGACTGCCGTGCATTCTAAAATAAATAGAACGAAATATTAAGATTCATGTGATCCGTGATAAAATGTTAAATGATATATTTCAATTAATTCTATTTCCTTAATGAACCTAACTTACAGAAAGAGAACCAATAATATGATCACACACCAGTGGTTATCAAATTATTGAAAATTTACGCAGGATCCACAGTAGCAAAGCAGCATAACATAACTAATGAATGACTAATGCTAAGCGTTATAACATACTCTACCTCTATCTAGAAGCAACACAAAACGCTTGAATTTCCAAAATCATTAAATATATATAGAGCATACATTGCAATTTTTTTATCTAAATTTATTAATCTTCTTCTATCTAAATTATAACTTACACTAGCATTAACTTCCTTCTCTCGCTTTTCATAATGCATAAAGTCATCAAATATCGAAGTTGTGTGCTTAAAAGTGTGAATCACTTTTAACACCTGCTTGCCCTTGTCCAAGGGCATAACTTCCGTAGCGTCACGGCTGTTAGTGACCGGCTTATTTTCGTTCGTTTCTAATCGAATGTGGCGCAGGTGGCTATTGGGAACGTCTTTCACATAGAGCCATTTAAGATCGAATTTACCACGCCACTTTGCTTGACACCAAACGCCGGCTTGCTTATCGTAATCAACGCCGGATATCATTTTAGCAACGCCACAAAAATGTCCAGAACCGTTAACTGAAAAGAACAACACGACTTGACCGCCACAATTTTGCATTTCTTGATAAGCGTTGTCGAGTTTACGATTGCCATTCTCGGTTGAGCACCAAATGCCATACTTGATAGATCGATGGATGTCATCCTCGGAATAGGATTTAAGGACGAAAAATCGTGCCTTATCAAAGTCCTGATCGAAATCAGATGGATTAATTGACCTTTCCAATTCATGAAGACGCTCATCAGTGTCAGGATCTCCGGTTTTGATGCTTGTACCATCCATTGCAGTCATTTCTTGCTGCATGACATTATTCATGGATGGGACAGAATTCCAAGACTGATTTTGAGGCCAGTTGGGGTTGCCTCGACCACTCATCTAAAATTAGTTGACGGTAATTAAAGTGGGAGAATGTAAATGAGATAAAAATAGAAACAAGTGCGTATGAGTGCGTATGCTCCACAGAAAGCACCAACAAAAGCCCTTATCGGTTTGAAATGCCACCTCCAGTGTATGACTAGATGGTGTTAATTTTCCATGCAACTGAGATAGACGTATTTAAGACTAAGCAATGAATGTAAAATATTATTATTATGGAAGCCTTGATGATATGCTAATAATTTTATAAATCAATTGGATAAAATTTAAAACCACTCTCTAATAAGATACGAAATAGTCTTTGAAGAGCCGTTTCTTATTTTCCGAAAAAATCAAAAGAAACTCCCCCACAAAAAATGAGATTATATCTTTGAAATATACAATTCAATCAAAAATAGACACTCGCGCAGAGTCGAACATCACCATTTCTTTCTTTTAAAAAAGACCAAATTAACTAATTATGAAGAAGCTCATGATACTTACAAAATATAAAATAGTCTATTATACTTCAAATATGCACTCTAATCGGCTGGAAACTGTGATAAAACAGACAGTATTAACTGCCCAACATTTTTTTTTAAATATTCTAAATAATGTTAAACGATTAAGCGTATTATCGATCTTTAGACATACAAGTCAATCATATTTATAATACGGCAAAGAAATTTATTCACCTTTGAACTCGAGCATTAAAAAGGATTACTATATATATGTATGAAATTTATCTAAGAAAATAAAGATGTGATATAGATAGCTATATGGATATAAAAGGAATTCCATTTTTTGAATTAGGTTGATAATTGCAACCAAAATTTATTGCATTCATTTAATTAAAAAAAGAGAAAGAAGAAAGAAATTTTCTTCATTGAGGAGAAAGGTCATATTATTGTTGATATGATAAAATAAAAAGGTACATCTCAGTAGTCTGATTATTTCCATGACATTACCAAGTATACATCTGCACAAAGCGAATCAATACTAAACAAATATACGCGCCTCTCTCTATTATTAGATGAATGCATTTTGTCTAATTCGAAATATTTTACGAATACTATACTATATAGAGCTGGCTATAAAGAAAGTGTGAACATCAAAGTCACACAAGCAGTTTAAGGGATACTTTATTGCATAATTACTCAATTGAATGAGACCGTAAATTATCGGTTAAGCATCATTATACAGTTATTAATTACAATGTAAAGAGGTGAATATCAATAATTAAGTGAGGCTATTATTTCTATTGATATTCACAGACTGGGATAACTGTCTGTATTATCCCACTACATTAGAGAATTTAATGTTTTCTGATTTTATACTCGGGGAAGGTGGTTGCATCGCTTTTTATGAAAATGTTCGAAATTTTATGTTAAATAATTGCTTATAAAAACACAAAAGACAAGAACTCTTAAATCAAATAATGAAAACAAAAATATTGAATCAGGTAAGACTTAAATTTAAGATGTATCAATGTGTAAAATATTGAAAATTCACTGAAGCCAAATTGAGCAAAAGAAACAACGCATTTCAATATCTCCTTGCAAATTCTTTAAAGCATTTAATAAATACAATTGAATTCCATTATTTGTTGATTTCGAATATTTACCGAGAGCAATTATTAAAGCATTTATTTAAATCTTCTCATGTTTTAGATTAATGAGATGAGATGAACAAAGTAATATTTATCACCCGCCGGCTAATAAGTCAGCAACATTTCTGGTATTCTGACTGAGAATGAATGGGCTGTCTGTGAAAATTTTGATATACTGCGCTATGCTATACTGATAATCGAGAATGTCGATTGGATATCGTTTCTATAGGCATAGTATTCTATATTGAAAGTTTAAGTGAATTTCTATAGAATACTCCTGAGCAATACCAAGAATTATTAATCGATAGAAATGTATAGAAGAGATAGGGATTGAGCGGAATAATACTTGTTTTCTCAAACAATGGCCGACAATTTAAATATAAATAAATTATTACCAACGTGGTTATTAGTTTTATGAAAACAAGATAGACGCTGCCAATAATTGGAAACTGTAATATTTATCACAACATCTCTTTGACAATTATATTAGAAAAGAGAATGTTGGCAGAACATCAATAACATTATGGTCTCACTTGATTGAATCCCCTGTTAGTATAGATGGTACCACCTCCTCTAGCATTTCCACTAGAAAACATAGGATCACCTTGCGCTGAGCCGGATTTATGGGATGAACTTGATGAGATGATTCCAGTTGGTGCCGGGGTGCCCTTACCAGGCGCTTGCTTCACTGTTTCCACAGAATTTGTCTGAAAAAACGAAAACATTGAACCATCATTTGCTTCATTTAAAGAGATTTTTGCAGAATAATTAAAAGAGCTTGTACACAGTTAGTGGCACACTACAGTAGAGGTTTACAAATTAAGAATGAAATTATGCGCATCCAACCTGAATGTGATTTGGACCTGCATTGGGAGCAGCGGACGGTACAGCCCCGAAGCCCATATTGGATCCTCCAAGTCGTTTATTGTAGTTACTGATTGGAAGAGAAGTGGCTGCCGAACCCTTTGGTTGCTGTCCGGCTATATTGGCCCAGCTCTTATTACCCCCAGATGAAGCATTGGACTGTTGAGAACTCTAAAAGACGCAGAGGGTAAGCATTATCAAAAAAACAAGCACAGGAGACTAAAGACCAGTTGATCTAATTCTATTCAAATACAAACTCCCTCAAACAATAGAATGTATATCAGATCTATGCCCTCTCAATAAAAAGAAGAATATGGTCCAGGAATCTGATTGTTTGTTACCTGACTGTTGAGTTGATGATTATTCATTGAAGACGAATGATCCTCTTGATTATTTACACTAAGCTTATTGAAATTTGATCCTAAAGCGCTCAACGAATCGTCTGAATCTTTCATATTAACTCCTCCCTAAAATGTGAAAGCCCAAAATTCAATACTTCCACCATAAAAAAACGCCCTCTCAGAACAGATTGCTTTCAAAAATAATGATGAGCTTACAGCTTGTGCCACTGACGTATGGGATTGCATTAGGTGTTGCGCGTGTAGATTTGGCATTTGATGTTGGACACCGGGGGCAATGATTTGCTGACCGCCACGATTCGCCATTTGATTTTGGGCTAAATTAGCAGCGCCAGGACCAGCGCCTGCTGTCATGTGACCGGGGTTCTGATAATAGGTGGGATGGTGAGGAATCTGTTTAGCAGCCGCTGCAGGATTATTGGCTGATGGAAAAGTCCAATTGCTAGGCGCAGTCATATCCCCATAATCCATTCCAGCATAGTAAGAATAATTGTAGGGATGATAGTAATAGTCATTGGACCCTAAATAAAAGCAATGTCTTTATAATAATCAATACAATCTCTATTCGTAGAAAGTTGTTCAAATCGAAAACAAAATAATGCAAAAGCTGCCATAACGAAAAAATTCGCAGCTTTAAATGTAAGGGACAAAATTATAAGTCAAGATATTGGAAGCATAGAATACAGAATTACAGTGTTATAACAAATAGCTGCCAATACAAACACCAAGATGAGAATAATACACATCGTCATGAAGTCTCTTGGTATTCTACATCCTTAGAGACATTGGTGATTAACTGAACAAACAATACAAAGTAAACACAAAATTAGTTTCACCAGGGACCCTGGTGATATTCAGTTATCAATTTATAGACTTGACTTCATTGCATGCCACTTTTATTCTTTCAATCATTTCGAAAATAATTAACTTCATATTTAAACCCACCATGTGGATATCCCATTGAGAAAATAGCATCTTGAACAGCGGGATTGCCTTGAGGAGCAGCGGTAGTGTTCCACAAGTTAGCATGAGCACCCTCTCCCAGTCCTTGGTTATTATTATATTGAAAGGCATACATGAGATGTGGAGCAGGGCCAGCATAATCACCAGGAGCACCGGTAGATGCAGGCATATTGCCATACATATTCTGCATTTAAACAATTGAAAGTGTAAGGAACAAACTGATCAGCACAGCTTAATACCTCTTAACATCAAAATGATTAAGTCAGTACTTTATATCTTATATTCAGTTGTTTATTTATATACAGATAGAATGAAACATGACTCACATGGTAATAAGCAGAGGGCACATCATAATGCATTATTTTAGGCTCTCTAGTTTTGTAAGATTCAGCAGAGTTAGTATTATTATGATTGGTGCCTGTTTCACCTGAAACAATTTATTGAAGAAATTAACAAAACAATAATAACAACTTTATTTCAACATATGTGTATAGTATTGGAATTTAAAGAAATGGCTTATAAGAACATACTTGGTTTGGAAGCAGGAGCCCCATCTTGCTTCTTAAAAAGATTGAAATACAGTGTGAATTAATGAAAAAAAATTGATAATGGTGATACAGACTTTAGACATTGTGACTTTATGTGAATATAAAATTGTTGTTTACCTCATGGCAAAAGAGCATTTATTAGTTTTTGACAATATAAATTGATAAAATATCAAGGCACATTATATTTTTATATGCTCTCAGAAAGTTATTATTTGTCATATCTTTAGACAATTTTAATGAACATTTATTTGTATTATCTTTGTACCACAAATAAATGTAGATCTAAGGCTGACATACTAAATGTGTCTCAAAATACAATAATTGTTTTTTCGATCAAAATTGCATGTGCCATGAGTATAAACAAGCATTTTTAAGAAAATGTCATTTTATATTTTAAATTGACATGTAAAAAACTTACCAAATTGTGTTCGATTATTTTAAGAAAGCATCAATTTTGAAGATCTTATTAATATTAAGATTTATTGGTTTTTGAAGTTCTCTCGTAGCAGCATTATAATTAATTATATAAAAACTGTAGAGGGTGTTGAACACCGAAATTTTTTACCTCAAAATTAAAAATTTACATAAAAGATGTGTGCCATAGTAAAACAAAAAAATGTTTGCCAAATAAGTATTTATTTTTTAAGCATTGATAATAATGCCCTTTTCAACGGTATAAATTTTTGGAAGTAAAAGTCCCAATAATGTCTAGTTTTATCCCTGATAACAAAGATAAAAACTCAAACCATATTGACAAATAGATCAGTTTTTCAAGTTATGCTTGTAATGGAAACATGTTCAATTTCAATACCTGTTGAGTGCAGAAGAATATGGCTAAATATTGTATTACATTTTAAATAGTTAATACATATGGACCAATGAGGCTGGAAGCAGTCAGTAGCTCCAAAAGTGTTATTAATTAATAAATAATAGTGTATAGAAATATGCTATAAAGGCTAATTGGAATAAACACAGTGATATAATTCATTTTTTTACATAGGGGCAAAGAGAAGAGTTAGTTTTAGAAGTAATAAATTATTCCTTAAATATAAAACATAAATATTGATATTAAGTTGATTAGTAAATTATGTTAATATTTTTTAGAATTAAAATTGTAAAGCTCAAAAAATCTTATTTAAGAAACTAACATAAATACTAAGATTAACCATATTCTCAGAAAAACCATAAATATAAATTAATGACCAAATTGAAGCAAAAGTTGTATATATATTATCGACATAATACAAACTATTAGGGATCAACCTTATGATGCAAGATATTCAGTTGGTTACATTATGTTATTTTACATCAGAACATAAACTCATTAGATATCGTCTCTATAGAAATGAAAATTATAAATGTTAAACTATAAATAAAGAATAATATCACCAGAAGAGCAACTATATTACCTGATCGATAGTTGTAGACATTATAATGTTTAGATGTGGATGACTATACCAATCCGTTGCTGTAATCCTGGAGGTCCGATCGAGTCCGAGGGTAGTCAACAGGAAGATGGCAACAGAAGGTAGAAGGCAGCTGGCGGATTCGGTCGGAATCTGTAATAATGAAACGGCGGAGAGTGAGAGAGAGAGCACATTAATCCTTAGTAAATTATACAACTTGAGGCCTATATTTTAATGACTATTATGATATATATTAACTAACCATTTTATGATAATATTGACTAATTTAATAGAGAATTG
>JAYMFX010085664.1:0-13465 GCA_036784945.1 Monocelis spectator | reverse complement strand
TACTTTAGCGGTCCATTAAATTTACTCGTTTAACATAAGCTAATTTCTATTGATAGGTAAAGGTTTTTACTAAAAATGGTTAGAAATTGCTATTAGTAATAGTAAAAGATTATGCATGCCGACTTTAGTAATTGCTATTGCTAATTACTATTACTAAAAATAATTGCTATTACTAAATAGCAATTGCTAATAGTAATTACTAAATTTTATGCATACGGCCCAATATGTCAGACTCATAGAAATCGGATGCTGGTTGCGTTGCTTGTCAAGCAATGCAACGTCAATAGCGAGCGACAATGTCAAAATTTTGCGGGCTATGACATTGTCGCCCTTAAATCGATGTATTAATCATTAGCATATTACTCTGTATTTTGGACTGAAATATTTCTGGTAATAAATCAAATCTTGCTTTTGCAATGCATTACAGGTTTTGCGTTCCACATGATTGATCATTGACCATCATTCTTTTTCATTCATTCTAATCATGCTAGACATTATTATGAATTTTTATATCATTAAAAAGCGCTCCTTTAATACTTTTAGTAAAATAATTATTAAAATCCGATATTGAGTTTCGTCACTATGACAATTTGAACTTCACCTATTTATAGTGGTGGAGATAGGATTTTCTGACGCTTGGTAGACATAAATCGATACACAAATATCTACTAGCAAGAGTGGTATGCTGATATGCCAGTGGCAAATAATACTGCCTGTCTATTATACCTACATATATAGAGCAATAAAATTAAAATCAAGGACTTCTATTATTATTAGAAGTCCTTGATTAAAATACTGAATTTGAGATACACAATAATTTTCATTAAGATTTAAATTCTAAGATCTCAAATAAGATAAGATAGCTTTATTATTAAAATTGACAGACGCAGGCAATAAATAATAAGCTAAAGAATAGAAGATCGGAATAAGTTTTACTATAAGGTTCAAATAATAGTTAAAAGTGCCATGATCTTAATAATTTTTATAGAGATTTAGAATAGCTTTAAGATCTTAACAAGTTTGATTAACTAATTTTCGTTCTGTCGGGTGAACTTAGAGGCTCAAAGGGTTCGCTGTAAATTTCTAAGATTGACCATTCTTTCAACACGCGTCGTATTGATCAATAAATCAATCCCTTTTTATAAATAATAACAATAATTGTAGTATGTATTTCAATAACAAAACATTTACAACAATAGAACGCATACAAAATCTATAAATTGCACAATAAGAATAAGGAAGGTAAAAACAACAACAATAAAGACAATGAAATCATTTTGAAAGAATGAAATGAAAGTTATATAGTGTCATAATCAAGCTCAGTAAAATGAATAGAGTTAAAGAATGGATCAAATAGGAATCTCTTAATAAAAATATGCGGCATTAATTGCTCTTCATCCGGCAGCGTTCTCCAACTGTTGTTCATCATTATACACTTCCAATGTGTCTACTTTATAATGAAGAGTTTTCGCTTTAGTCCATGAAAATGAATTATCAAACTTTAAAACATAAATGCCAATCTTAGAGCACACCCATTCGCCCTTCTCCCGAGTCAAATTGCTTAGCACTTTTTTAGAAGGTAGAAGTACTTCACAAAACGACGAAACTGCGGATGACTTTTTCAATGAATTCAATTGGGAGATAGTTTCGACATAGAAAACAGCAAATCTCAGGTCATAATCCTCCGTCTGAAATTCCCATTGCAATACTGTACCTTCCTTATCAACGGAGAGGTCAACATAGAAAGTAGAACCCCGGTCAATGACCTTCTTAGTCAAAGAATCACACGCGGTGTCTAATTTCAGATAAAAGGAGGAGGGAACATCACCTCCGTAGCAAATCCACTGTCGACAGTCCTCATTTCCAAATTCATCAACTAAATTTCCACCATAGACTGCGGGTAGTTGCTCTGGTTCAATATGCTTGAGAAGTTCAGAAGAGTAGGATTTACCCAAAACATGAATCTTTTCCTAAAAGAAAAGAATAGATTTTGTAGTTTATACTCTAAAAATGAAGTTCCTTTCCAACGTTGGCTTATTGATTTAATGATTATTCTGAGAACCAATCAAATTATGGATCATGATGGCACACTAAACTGTGGACTAACCCTGATAGGTCTGAGTTTCGCTCACTCGGCTTAACATCGACAGCGTCAAGTCAAACAATGTGCTACTGGAGGAAATCAACGAAGGATTAATCCGTATGAGAGAGAGAGAGAGAGCTGACGATTACGTGGGTACCGAGCCATTGTGGGGTTGAGGGGAATGAAGAGGTGGACAAGGATGAAGATGTGGCGAGGGAGATGGATCAGAGTGTGGAAGGTTGCCTGCTCGAAGGGTTTAAGAGAAAGGGAAAGGAGAGGGTCTGGACGCACGAGAGAAGCAGAAAGGTGTACGAAGAGGGGATAAAGAGTATGAAGGGATCTTTTCAGAAAGCCGTTCGAGGGGTTGGCCTATTGGAAGTGGTTCAAGAGAAAGGCCCAATGAACAACCACAACAACAACGACAGCAAATAGAGTTACACATTGAGGGTTTTGAATGACCTGGTAATTGCCAATACAGATTAAACATCCTAAAATTGTATTCGCAAATGAAGTATATAGGAGAAGATCTCACTTGCGTATGCTGATGTAGGAAAGGTTTCAGCATATTGTAGGCCATGTAGAATACTGAGGGAGCATTGATTATAAAACATTTGTGAAGGATTTCTGGATAATTCGCTTCAAAAATTTTGGTGACCTGAAACATTTATATCAACTTGTATCAATTTGACAAACGTAAATAATTAAGGAACACTTTGATAAATATGTATATATCTACTTCTACTCAAGGGACTATTAAGAAACTATAGAGTTACTGTAGTTATGCCAAGAATTAAGGCAGTGAAATGTACCTCAATGAAACTGTTAAAGGCTGGTTTCCACAAGTGTCTCATTCCGAACTTTTCCAGATCGAAGACCACCACCACACCTTCCATTTCTTTACCAGCTTCTTCACTGAATTTAGGAAGGAGTACATTCATGATGTATTCCATTATCCAGATCCTCTC
This sequence comes from Monocelis spectator, assembly GCA_036784945.1. NCBI lineage: Eukaryota > Metazoa > Platyhelminthes > Proseriata > Monocelididae > Monocelis > Monocelis spectator. The sequence continues at coordinate 10,417 of JAYMFX010085664.1, read as the reverse complement.
ACGAATCATGACGTCATAAGGAGCCGACTGAAAAATATTGACTTTCATGCATTCTCATATCAATTAAAAGACTGGTTGTTTTAGGGTGATTGAGATAAGGAAAAGTTACTCTTTTCTAACACATCGATCAGAGATCTTACTAGAGAATATTCTAGAACGTATGAACATACATCTCGCCATATAATTTCAGCAACAGGTGATGATTAAAGTGTTAGAAGGTGATCCTAAGAAAGAATATTCTGTATCACTTATCAGCAGGGGTAAGTACTAGGTCACTGATCTAAACCTCCTTATCACATCAATTAATACAAAACAGAATAGATAGACTCATGGTTGCACTCAAAATTGATAAAATTTGACTAATCATATAATATACACAGTTTCATCAGTTATAACTGATAACATTCGAATTCTATATACTGCCTATTACTGATAATTATGGAGTTCAGGCCGGGTGTTTATATACCATGCTTTCAAGTTACATAAATATCTGATTATGTGAGCTTAGAAGGATTCGAATTGGGTTCAGTGATGGATTTATTAAGGTCGATATAATGCGTAACTGTCATGAACTGACTTTCACTTAATACAATTATTGTTTGCATATGACATAAATGAATAATATCACGGATTTCAAGATTAAATCAATATACATAATTATGTAGTTAGTTACTATCTGCACTAGAGCAATTAATAAAATTGAATGAGGGTAGCTATAAGGAAAATTATAGGATACCATTAATTATCACATCTCAAGAAATCTCATTGTCATTAATAAAAGAAATTGGATATTAATTGTTAATTATATATTTTCTGAATAAGCACTTTTTGGGGTATAATTTAGTAAAATTAGTTTTAAGTCAACAAAATTATTGTAGGAAGAAAGTAAACATCTTTAGATGTAAATGATTAAAATGAACTCATTTCCCCCACATTCTGTCACCTGAAGAATCTGCAGAATTGTCTGCAGAATCTCATTGAGGTAATTACAAGAATTAACTAATTGAATGAATGGACTAACCACAGTACATTTAGAATAAATTGAAATAATGACGAGACAGAGAGGATTAACAAAGAACACAAAAATATTCTATTCATCTCATTCATCTAAAAGTCCATTCATGTATGCCGTAAGCAAATATCTAGCAGATATTTTGCAATAACTGTTTGGTGTTCAAATTATCAATATAAAAAGATACATTAAGGCTTTTAATCACAGCAAATAAATATTGATCAAAATCAAGATCTAAGATCAATAGCTCATCTTCAATTTCAGAAACATTCAATGATTAATTAAAAGAGTTATAGAATTATCTTCATATCAATTAACTACATATTATTGTACTTCAGCTACCTGAAATAAGCCCTTGGTATCCATTCTTCCTGTAGGGTCAAATTTTAGAGGATATCCATTACGATCTTTATTTAAAAAGCCACCGGGATAATATTTCTTCAAAACTTCAGGTATTTCAAAAGTTTTCAAAATGTTATCCACAGAATTTTGCTTCCGCCAAGCAAAATGATTGCGTAACATTTTTTCAGCTTCTTTCAAATCAAATTCACGGGCTTTTAACCATCTCCATAAAAACAAATCTGAATTAATACGATCAGAAGGAATATCTGATACTCTCTTTCTTAATTCTTCTATGGTAGATTGCTTCTTTGTGGACAAATGCTTAATGATATGATCTGGAAGATTTGACATATTCTCATAAAGCTCTATCTATAATAAAAGATAGACCATGCTTTCCATAAAAACATATTATTTATAATGGTAAGTAATGTTATAGCTGATAGACTTTACATTTACATTTATCACTTGCTAAAAAGTTAGTACATGTCTAAAATATCAGTGTATTAATTTTACAATATATGATTAAAATGATCATTATTATTTTTTACTGAGTTTGTAAGGATTATATAAAAGTTTATATAAAAGCAAAAATATTATATATATTTGTCTATAAGTCTACTTAAATTGGGGAGTTCTAAAAATGTCATGAATTGAATTAATTGCATATAAGTTGACTAGCTACTTTGACAAAAAATATCTGAATACCTGTACAAGCCTTCAATGCATTTCTTTCAATATTATAATTATATGCTAACTAACTACTCAATCACACAATAGGTATTGTAGGATTGTATTGTGTGACCAATGCCTTTTAATTATGTATATCCATAAGTAAATTCCACTTCAAATGTTGTCATAAATTTCTTAACTAATATACAGTAATCATAGATTATAAAAAATTGCTGACAGAAGAAGCATAATGTTTTAAGAGATTCCAATGGGAAAAATAAAAATATTAATAGATTCAACGACTCTAATCTCTCGACCTATGAAACAATTGTTACTACATTCATCAAGAGATAACCTCTCACTCTTTTAAACAAGGAGGCAGGTTGGAGTACATTCATACTATGAATGAACTCATAGTACATTTATAGTATGCATCCTTAAGTCAACAAGATTCTGAATGGTTATATTTTCATAATAATTTTATATCTAAGATATTGTTATTATGAAACTCAATATGAAATAAATAATAATTGGCTAAAAAATGGTTTAGTTGGCAAAAAATGAAAATTAAGAAGATGAAAGTTAGGAAAGATTAGAAAATATTTTTTGAAATAATTTATTATTAAAGATTAATTCTAATTGAGTTGAGTAAATTCAACATTCAAGATTAAGACAACTTTAGGTCAAAAAGGTCCATGCATCTCCTGAAATTTCTCATAAATTCTTATATGGCTGTCCTGGATCTGATGGTCAGTCAGTCAAAAATTATATCAACCACCTAAACCTATATAGTAACCAAAGTATACCTATATGCATATATTTTTTAAATGTATCAGGAATGTATCCAATTTTTTGTGCTAAGGTGGGGTGTAAAATGAAAAAATGCCAGCCTTTATTGAACTCACACCAATAATTTGCTAAATATCATATGCTGTTTTCTAGTATTCAGAAATTAGAGGGTGCCCACAGTGGATGGGCCTTGATAGGAATCCACCACTGTACCTCTAATAAATTAATGAATATAAATTTATAAACTAAGTCCTTCTAAAATATCATGATATCTTCAGTTACAGCAAGCTGTAAGAATCGAAATTCAGTGAAAATAATGATTTAGGCATAACAGAAGGATATCCGCATGCATTTTGGAAATTAGAAAGTTTTTTGAATAAGATTTGACATGCTCAATTATCACTAAGTTGTACCTACACATCAGCGAATATTTTTGAAAATGTTTCGGTAGAAAATTTAGTGTATTTTAAATAGCGCATCAATATAAAAACAATCGTCAATCCTATTTTGAAAAGTTAGAAGAATTTCTAAATATTTTGTTTCTACTTTTTGTAAAACTTGGTTATATAGTAGTTACTTGCACGCTATTTCTAATAAGTTTATTTTGTTTTTATCGAATAACAATTTATTTTTATTTTTGCATATCTATATGAAGCTGCTTCCGTTTTTCATAAAACTCCTCATAATATATGACAACTCTCATAATGCATCATGAGAGTGGCTTCCGTATTCCGATAAGCTTCTTTATTAAAAATAATCGAATAATAAATTAAAGCTAAACATCTAAAGCAAGATACCTATCAATCAATAATTCAAAATTGTCTCTTTTTGAATCATGTTTAATTCCTAGAGGTCACTTGAATTTATTGAAGTAGAGGTATATATATACCTATATTAATAATCAGGCATATCAATTTTTATATTGATATGTAATCACTCACATCAATAAGATAAAGTCCAAATGCAGCCAAAGGATGTTTCCTCTTCGAAAACTAAGCATTACCTTAAAACCGTCCAGCTAATCAAAATCTAAAATGCTTCTATTCGTATAGCCTACTATAGAATACTGCGGTCCTGGCCCTAATCGTTGGTTCGAAGAAAAAGGAAGCTAACGAACTGAATTTTCTAATAAAATGCGGAATATTTTTTGAAATGATCATATTTTCACGAAATTTGAAAAGGGACACTTCTCAATACAAGGAAAATTTTATTATTAATTTACGAGTTTGTTTAGAACACCCTATACGGATCGATTACAATAAAACAAAAATATATTCCGAGTTCTGATGCATGTTTAAGGTAATTTTATATAGACATTATAATTTCAACAAGAAATAAAAAGCCATGAGTACAATAATAAAAAGTAAAAAAATTAAATGAAACTTTTTATGACCATAATTGGTATTGAAAAATCAATTCTTTACTTGTTAATAACTTTTGTTTATTTAGACCTCCTTATCTACCACATCAAGATTAGAATTATATAGTTCATTCAGCACATGAAATGGTTTCTTAGGTGTGAGAGCTTTCCTCATATCTATAGCGGCCAGTAAAATCAATATGGACACAAATACTCCGAGAATGAGTGTGCCCCCTCCTATAAGAATGAAGTTTGTCACTGTTAGTTCCACATTCAGCTGTTCTTTGTAACCTACATAATTAAAACAAATAATTATATATTCAAATTTTAAAGTCATAAGCTTGATTTTGGGACATTAAAACACCTCTGCGCCACTTAAGCTGGTCAAATTACGTACTTATCTATAATCAGATATTTAATAAGCGAAATAAGTAAGATCTATAAAAAAAATGATTAAACTGCATAAAATAAACGGTTATATATATGTACTTAAACCTTGATCTCATCCTACCTTTCGCTAAGCATCTGTGCCTAAGCTTGAATCCTCGAGCTGTGCGCCCAGAACCATCTGATATTTCCGATTGAAAAGTAATCATAAAGTAAGAATCTGAGCTGGTGAAAGTGACATTTTTAAATGTACCACAACCTTTCTTTGCTGAAAAGCGAATCACTGAAAGACTCCACGGATATTTTCCTAAATAAAAAGTTTAAAAGTCTTCTATGATGCTTTAGTTCAATATTATAAGTGAAATTAATAATTAAAGCTTTCTATTCGTGAGACATATCATAATACTGAAAAGTAAACTTTACCGTCACGAATCTCCAAGAAATCGCTGGACCTTGAAATCGTACTTTCCATTATATCGAGATCGAGTACGCTCAGCTCTATTTCATAATCTGTGTCTGAATTTGAAGAACAGGCCGCTATCACCCAAATGCATAAGTTATTGCTGGAAAATATGAAAATTGATAATAAGATATACAGATCAACAATTGATTCATCATAAATAATTGAATACACAAACATATTTTCAGAGAATGTCTTTTAAAAGAGAAAACAATAAAGTTAAAGTTATGTCTTTCTTCATTATCGATCGAGAGATTTTTAACTGCGAAGTTACTGAAGCGGATAATATCTCAACGATCAATAATTTAAAAATAGAAATTACTATACTCAGGAGCTACTCTATGCTCTGTTAACCATAGAAAGATACAAAACAACAGTTTCATTGAATTGTAAATTTATACCCAAAACCAATTGTTATATATAGTACAAGGTGTTCCATAAAGTCCCTACGAGCAATGAAAAAATCGAATATGACAATAAATATAATTTATCAGCTTTTTGAAACCATAGAAATAGGATCCGATTTCTATGATTGAAACATTTTGGTACAATCGGCAATCAAAGTTCACTCACAGCAGCCAATCAGAGCGCGTGTTGGATTAGAGAATCAATAGATATTAATTTTTATTTCTGTCAAAATTTTATCGAATGTTTATTTCTTTTGCTCTTAGAGACCAGAGATATGTGTTGTAGAGACTTATAAATGGAATATACCCTGAACATAGATATATAATATTTGTAATATCTATGGTACCCTGAATGGTTCATCTTTTTTCTAATTGTTGGTTAAAGTTATTCTAATTATTTTTTAATTTAATTTTTTTCCTTACTATATAGTAGTAATAAGTTCATTAAACTTATTTTTAATTAAAAAAGTTTTTTAATTTTTCAAATAATTTGACAGTATTCTGTATATCCAGACCTATACATGGTTAAATGCATTTACTATTTTCATTGATTTAAGAATTTAATGATTAAGTCGAAACATGTTGTAATTTCAATAAATCTTTCTATCGAGAGAGTACTCACCAACTCAAGCATTGAGTGTTGATCATTAGATGACAATCAGCCAATAAAATCAAAGTATTCGCCTTCTGATTTAAAGAACTCATAGTGATGTAATGAATACAAGGTGATCTATGAGTGCTCATCTTATTCTTATTGAGGGGACAATTAGAAACATGGCAGCTGCAGGCAGGCGAGAGTTAATCGCGAGTTTCATTCGTGATTAGAAGTCAGGCATTACTTCTTAGCGAATCACAGTTGAGTATTCGTCGAATTGCCTGCAGAATTTGATTTTCAATTTGTCTTCACCATAGATATATATAGGTCTCCACAATCTCATTTAGACTGCCACTCTATATTCACATAATTACTGGATTACTATGAAAGAACTGTAGTCAGCAAGTGATTCCCAAAATTCAAAACATTGATATCGATCGGAATATCTGTATTCTATTTATAGAACTGTGTGTTCAATTCCGGTGTAATTTTCTATATAAATAGGTTTATAATGATCCTCACCTCTCGTATCTCATGGGATAGTGTGGCGATGTCAGATATTGTGACTCGATGCTGGAGTTCACCAATTCATAAACGAAGCACGAATTTCTGTAGCGAGAGGCATCGCATGCCTTTCCTTTTGTATTTAAATAAGCAGAGCCTGTGTAGATGAAATCATATGGATGAAATAATGTTTTTAATAATTAGAGTGATTACGTCATCACATTTGTTTTTTCGCACTAAACCAAACAAAAATTTCGACCTTGGGTTGTAAACAATTCTGCAGATACGATTTCGTTTTTTTTAATTGCACAATTATTGTTTGCTACGCGCATAATAATTCAATTTAAACATTTTAGACAACTAAAAATTATTATGCCATTAATTAATAAGAACCAGAAGTCTCTACGACTTTTTACAAAACCTTTATTTGCAAATTTACCATAGAAATCGATAAAGTCTATGGTTACGAATCATATCTCTCGTTGGTGTGATTAAAATAATGTCAAGGTCACATAGATAAATCGATGAATATTTTAATTGCAAGGATATTCTGCATTGTAAAACGAGAGTAACATTATCCGACACGCTTATTTTTAATAAAGACATATCCAACAGAGTTGTATTATACATCAATATGTTCGTCTAGTCAAACTCTACCAGAGGGTACCAAAGTCGACTCTCTCAGACCCTAAAGGACCATCAGGGTCCGAAAACACTTAAATTATAATAAAATTAAAATGATACACTAGATCAATACAAAAGTAGTGTAATATAGGGTAAACGAGGTCGCCGAGTTCGAATTTCATATTCATTTGTATGTAGGACTACTGACAAGTAGTATAGGACACGGTATTTTATGTTATTCAATGTTATAATGTATCAGGTTAATTATGATACAAGGAATTCAAATATCAAATAATATGTTCCTATAAGACATATAGTTTTGAAAATATGCTAGAATATCGACAGAATGTGTGATTGTATGTAACCTTCCTCTTTTCTAATATCAATCAATATTTATTTTAGGCATAATATGTATTATAAACACAACATATTCTGTAATTAAAATGGAAAATATATTGGTAATTTTGTAAGAGTGATATTACAATTAAAATAAAATAGTATAAATAAGTAGGATAGTTAATAAAGATAAGTGGAAAGTCCCATTTTTGAGAGCATATATGTAGTTCAAGTATAATTCTTATTGTCATATGAATAGTTTAACTTACAGAAACGAAGGCTTTGCGATTCCTCTGCGAATTTTAGGACAAGGATTAGTAGATAGGATATTAAATTATTATTCATAATGTCTAGCGACAATATACTGTGCAGAATTGTATAATGTCTGAGAATATTTATCAATTACTGGGGAGACTGAATATTTGGGAAGGTTTTTAACTCTCCTCAACTAACTGCTTCATATAAGACAAATATTTAACTATTACTGTTTCACAGAATTTGAGAAGATTGACTCGACTATATTCATTTCGAACATTCGAATTAACCGCTGAATCTAACTATGGTGTTTGCTTTCTCCTTACCGGTAATTTTCAGCAATATCGGTTGGCTGAGAATATTTTGATAGTCTTGATGAATTTTATGCGACTCAACAATATAAGAAAATTGTTTTAGTCGTTTATGTAATTACGAAGTGCTGTCTGAAATTGGCTGGTGATCATTTGTTGTTATTTAAAAAAGTTAACTTGTTATGTGACAATAAGCCATACTAAGTAAAAATTAATCGTCCAAACACAGAGAGAGAATGTTAGCTTAAACTCAAACAGAGAGAGAATGTTAGCTTAGACCCAAACATGGAGAGAATGTTAGCTTAACCCAAACAGAGAGAATGTTAGCTGATACCCAAACAGAGAGAGAATGTTAGCTTAGACCCAAACATAAAGAGAATGTTAGTATCACAGCTCTACACGAATCAAAGTAAACAATGCTTTATGTTCCACATTTAATAATTTAAATCTTAAAGTGTTTAGTCCATTATTTTTCATTCGTTTTTTCACTTTCAGATTTTTTGGGAAGCCGCGCTTACTGAATTGCGCATCGGGTTTATGATAAAGAATGAGATATCGAGCTAACGGATCTCTTGAAAAGCCTGGCTTTAGTCCACGAACTCTGAGACGAGCATAAAATTCGTCATCCTCAGCGCCCCAGCCCCAATAATTATTCACCAAACCGTTGATTCTCAAATAATGCTCTCGCTTTAAAGAACTGACACCACCATAAAATCCTCGATAATAATGACCTGTGCGATATTTGAAACGAGACTTGCGATTAGGTTTGTGGGGTAGTTCTTCCTTCACTATATTCATTAAATGCATGGGTGTATCGGAACATTTATAGCTGAATCGAGGATCTTCCGGTACCTTATCAATATCGTGCAGAACATAGCAAGAATAATTGTGCATCAACTGGGTCAATACGAATCCGGTATTGAATAATTTCGCCCGGTTAAAACGCTTTTGATCCACTTGTTCTATAATGAACAGTCCATATTCCAATAGTTGTGATTGAAGAAAGCTGTGCATATAGTCAGTAAAAATCTTTAAATTCTCCGGCCGATTTCTATAAGGAATTAAAATGGCTACCTTATCAACAGGGCGACATTTAATTGGTGACCAAATACCGCCCAAATTTGGCCTTTCATAAGGACCGAACTTTCTTAATAAAAGGTCACGCGTACTGATGTTATTAAACATGAAATTGGAAGAATTAAATATTGGATGACATAAAGGTTCACTCGGTGCATGGGACCATTCGAAAACATTAATTTTACAATCCTTTTGGATGCCAAATTTAGGCCAGACTTTTGACCAAGATGGTGCTGAGAACACGTTCTTCTCCGATAGAGTATATTTAAGAATGAAATGAGGTTGCTTCTTAATTATTTTAACGGTTTTGTGTATTTTTGGTCGATCAGTGATGTCGACGTATGAGTTGAGGGTAGGCGTCACTGCAGATACTGTCGTCGTCGATAATAATGCTCTTCCTGTCGTTGAAGTCAATCGTAAGGTCTCAAGACGAGGATGTTTTTTCAGTCGCAGACGAACAGGAGTTGTCTTGATAATTTTCAAATCCTCAAAAGAATTCTCCGCATCGTTGAAATTTTTAATATTCATTGTGACATGAAATCGATAAAATATCCAAATATTTATTGTCATCAATAATAGAAAAACACCACGAAATAGCAAATTAAAAGCATTTACTAATCGTGACATACTGTAACTCCTTTTATTCAAAATATAATTTGAACTTTCTCACGTCACCACAAATACTTAACAGTAAATTATATCTACAAGAATCTGTTGACCGAATTGGACATCCATACATCCATACATCCATACATCCATACATGCATTGATACTTGTTTAAATAGCTATGTGTATGTAAAGATGAAATGCATTTAGAGATTGCAGGGTTATTGACAGGAGTGGTAATAATTCTTGTTTATACAATGTGTATAGCAGTTTACAATTCTGTATTCAAACATTCAACGAAACATTTATTAATCGATTGCATCAACAGGATGCAAAGACATATTCGTTACCTATTAGGGGTCGTCCACCAGAGGTCGTCCAGTGTGTTGAGCAGGAAAGAATGTTATTTTGAATTTTTTTTTTCGGTCGTCCTGGAGGTTTCCAATTTATAGATGAAAGTTTTGAAACCGGTGTCCATTCCAATTAGATTTAATTACACTCTAGAAACTTTCAATTGACCGTTAAAGTAACCCTCTAATTCTATGGAAAATGACTTCCCTTGGCAGGCCCGTACCCAGGAATTTTAGAAGGGGGGGATAGTGAAACTATTTAAGCGCCATCTGGGTGAGGGTGTTCTTATGCCTCCTCTAAATCTATGTAAATACCATTTTCTATACGTATGA
>JAYMFX010085554.1:0-13467 GCA_036784945.1 Monocelis spectator | reverse complement strand
AATATTTAGTCTCGTCCAATCAGATCACTTGAAAACGTAAACAAACATCGTTAAATTTGTTGAAAAAAATCCATTCGACCTGAAAATTCTTGATTTTTTTCGTGAGCGAATAGGGCCTTAACGGTTTGTTTACGTTTTCAAGTGATTTGATTGGACGAGCCTAAATATTTTCAAAATTTCCGCCTTAAAAAATATGTTGATCGTTTAAGTTATTTCTGAAATATTCGTTTGCTAATTGGTCAATAAAAGCGCGAAATTCAATTTTATAAACGAATTGTCAATTAGCAAACGAATATTTCAGAAATAACTCTGAACGACCAACATATTTTTTATTTTAAAATATTTAGGCTCGTCCAATCAGATCACTTAAAAACGTAAACAAACCGTTAGCAATGAGTGAGGATATTCATAGTATAAAACAAAGTTTGAAGATCCAGAGATTATTTTATTAGAGTAACACATATTTATAGAACAAAATTTTAAGGTACCAGCTTTAATCTGATTTAAATGCAAAAAATGCTAATTACGTATAAAATTTTTAATATTTGAATACAAACAAACCAATGGATATAAATAATGTACAGCCAAACAATTAAGTCAAATGTCTAATAAGGTGATGGGCGGGGCCTATTAGGACCACCTCCACCACCGCGCATAGGCCCACCTCCTCCACGACCACCTCTAGAACCACCAGCACCTCTCTGACTACCAATACCACCGCGATTCATTCCTCTTTGCCCACCACCATTTCCATGATTTAGACTACCCAGACTATCACCTCCACCTCCGCCACCGCCAGGACGAGGACCCTAACATGAAATAGATGACCATAGAAATTATAACACATATGAGTACAAACGGTAAACAAAGATAAATATTATTACATATATAGGTTCTGACAGTATCGTTAGAAACAATTATAATTAAATTATAAATCCAATGCTATAAAGAAAAAAATTGTTTTGTAGTAATTTTTCAAATCAAATACAAGGATAACTGTTAAATTGTGAGCCAACTTGCTTGTAGACTGGCTTTCTTTCTAAATCTATAAAATTTAGATTTTTCCTTAACTGCTGAATAGTAACGTAGATTTATACCAACTAGAGTATAATATAAAAAATATTTAGAATACAATCGCCTTATTTAGGTAATCAAAAAATTACTTTAATTTACAAGACAACAACTTTCTTACCTGACAACGATTGCAGGTTTCTCGCCAAGAAAAATTCTTGTTAGAACAACCTGAACAAATCCAATCACCATCTCTACCACTGCTACCTTGATGACTACCGCGACCTCCCGCAGCACCACGTCCACTCATGCCGCGGCCACTGAAAGAACCACCATGCATCATTCCTCCACCGTGCATATTGTCACCTCCACTAGAACCACCAGGAGGCCGAATTTCAGGCCTCTGGCTATTAGTAGCTAACTTAACTTCAATCTTCTGACCATTAAAGGGACGCACTTAAACAGTTAAATATCAGAACTTTATCATATGAAACTTTCAGAAATATGTTCATTACCATCATGCCATTCAGGAAAACAATCGAGTGTTTAACTAAACGAAAAATACATATGTAGACCCATGGCCTGAATTACTAACTTTGATACATATTTATCTTTTGAAGTTAAATATAATACGCTACACAAATGATAACCTCATTAGACAGAAAGTCCGGACAAATGAAATTTATTAAAATTTTATAGTAACCTTGAAAATATTGGACAGCAGCTTGAGCAGATTGGGGTGTTTCATATGTCACAAGGGCTTCACCTTTGGGCACACCACGCTCTTTAAAAATCCATATCATCGGCATCCCACTTTTGGCATTATCCTAGAAGTTGAAACCGATTATTTATCGTCTGATCAATTATATATTGTTTTGATTTAATCAAATTTTAATTAATACTTACTTTAATCTTACCAACAGACCCAAATTGATTCTTTAAAGCTTCATGCGTTACATCAGGAGGTAAACAACTAATGAATACAGTATCTTCTCTTATACCATCGGCTAGAAAACAAATACATAGTTACACGTAAGACTAATTGCTTGAAATATTATTTAACATTTAGCCATCTATATTGATGTAAGTAAATACTGAAGAGAAATAAATGAACTAATACCTACTACATATCAACAACTTATTTATCCATAAAAAGCCAATATTTATGAAGAAATTAACAACTGTTAAAATTTATATCGAAAGAATAAAATAAAAATGATACATATAAATTTTCGGCATTTTGCCATAATCAAATTACAACTGTAAAACAACGATTTAAATATTTAACCATGGACGCCTCTATAAGTTAGTATCTGGACTGGAAACTCAATTACAACTGCAGGGGAAGTCTGTGGGAGTTTGCAAGGTTTGTGTTTAATCAAATTAAGTGATTAAATATGCGTTATTGTTATTGAAAATCACTTGATTTGATTAAACACAAACCTTGCAAACTCCCACAGACTTCCCCTGCAGTTGTAATTGAGTTTCCATGATTTAACTATACCAGCGATAAATCATCATCTTGTTAAAATTTATATTTAAGCGGCACCAAAATATTGGGTGATATAATTCAGATATATCGGGTAGTTATTCTTTAAAACAGAATCTTAAAATAAAATAAACCTACGATCATGATGCTGATACTGTTGACTTTGATAACCATCTTGTCTGCCTAAAATTTAATTAGTTAAACAACAATGAGATTTTAGTAATTTCTAAATATACAAACTTAAATATTATTTATTCTAAGAGAAGCTTTAAATACAGACGAGCAGTTAAATCGATTTACTATTAATTAAACGATGCATTTAAAAACATCAATAGACAAAAATGAACACAAAATGAAACCATTTGTTTGTCGGTACCAGTGAGTCCCAAAAAATTACCCAAATTCAAAATTTTTAAAAAGAGAACAAAATTTATATCTTTTAAAACTTAATAAAATCAAGAGAAATTTGTTTACACAAAAATGCCAAAATAAACGTTATGCTCGCAGTATTAAAACCATGTTAGATAAATATAATAAATAGAACCATTTTTTAACACTTTAATATTTAAAAAAAGAGCGACTGTCAAAAAATCAATTGATTAAATCATACTCACCACCACCGAACTTGTTTTGACCACCTCTTTGACTGAAATCCAATAGATAAAGCAAATATGGTAAAGAATGTCATGTTCGTAATTGCTATCTTAAAAAAAGCAAAAAATTATAAAACACATTCAATATCAAAATAACAACCAAATAGAAAATCCACACATATATCAAAATAACATTGCTGCGTAATATTTCCTCCTTGATGGACAGACATAGAATTTGCGCAGAAAAATATCCAAAACTGTTTTCCGACAAAACCTAATATATAAATAGAGGGATTCACAAAACCTTAAAAAATGTATTACACTAGATAAAAGATGATGTAGTTACTAAATTTATATTAAACCTTTCTGTGACCGTTAATTGTAAAGTATGCATAGCTACACGCACTATGTAAATAGCAACGTAATATAATACACGCTAAATTTAGATAAACCTACAGAAAGGAGGAAATTTGAAATTTATTCAAGAATATCTGCATACTTACATATTATATGTAAGTATATGTGAAAATACTTTATAAAATAAATGTCATTAATAAGAAATATTGATCTAGCCAGATCTTCATTCATTTGCATTCTTCAAAATAATACAGCTTATAAATATGTAGATTCGTATCTCGATAATTTTCTGAAAAAGATCAAAACATGTTAACATGATTATTTGAAATTAAAAACAAGACGGAAAAATACGTAACGTTTAAGGACTATGACAAAGGCTGGTCAAGCGATTAATATCAACTAGTCGTCTGTCCCACATATTGGCGGGCGTGTTGATAGAGCCATCATTGGTATGTGATAAGAGCATGAATACCTGGATACCATGGATAGAGCAACTTCCCTTCAGAGTCTTGAGTTGATTGTGCGACCTTACATAATTAAAAGCGTAATTCTTCCAGACAGTTATTATTATATAAAAAACGAATTGACTGAGGATGCGGTAATTTCGAAAATGTTTTCGAATAATTAAGCAGTTTGTGTTTTATATCAATATTTAACATATACCAAGTTGTTCAACAACTGTAAAAAATTATAATAGGTAGAATGCATCTATAGAGAGACGTTATTTATCAAATATTATTTGCTCATACATGTTAAAAATCTTCTCTTATAATTAACATAAACTAATCAAAATAATATTTTTATGAATTAAGCCAATTCAATTTGACATCAGAAAATGATTAGGTATAGATATTTACATTAATCTGGATTCTGAATATGGCCCATTTATTAGAATTGTTTATTATAGTCAAATGCTTGAACATTGAAATTACTTGAACGAGATCACGTTAAATTATATATTATCCATAACAATTCGATTAAATAAACAAACCAGACAAAAACAAGAAAACATCAAGACCGGCATAATAAAGAAGTAAAAAAAACAGGTTTACAAGCGTCTGCTTCGAGAGTTTGGAGAAAAAGGGAATAATGTAACACTGATTTGGCGACTATTTTTAAAAAGAAAGTCTTAGATTATATCTTATAAGGCTTATGACAAATTAGATTAGATTAAATCACAGCCAACGAAAAAATTATGTCAGTTTCAAATTATGAGATTAATAATACGAATTATTATAAGAAACATAAGCCATTATTTTAATCCATAACAACCCCGATGTTTTTA
Source organism: Monocelis spectator (assembly GCA_036784945.1). NCBI lineage: Eukaryota > Metazoa > Platyhelminthes > Proseriata > Monocelididae > Monocelis > Monocelis spectator. Next base: position 8,732 of record JAYMFX010085554.1, on the reverse strand, counting down.
ATCGAACAGATTCAAGTATAAAAGGTAGTATATATAACCACATCACAACTATAAAATTCCATGTTTAATGGATTAAAAATTCAATTATTTTAATATTATATATCATACAAAATGATATCTAAAATGATATTATACTTAGTAGTTGAAATCCTTGTGGTGTAATAATAAACGGGTTAATTAAGTTTAGGAAATATAGTTATTGCAAACTATACTCAACTAATTGACTGAAAAAATACACAAAATACCTATATCAGCATTCAAGGCATTAAATACACTCATAAATTGGTTCGGTACAGATTTTAAAAATTGAATAATTCAACTTTATGAATCAGTCAAAAGTTTGTGACACCCAGGAAGGTATACACATGCTGTTTGAGAAGAAGTTGGACTTGCAGACTAATCACAAATTAATATTCAATAAGAAAACGAAGATCGGTTAATTTTTACTGACAGAATATAGAGTCAAATAATTATTTATATTACATTTGATTATTATTTTCTTGAAGTTTGAAACGGTTGTAAAATAAAAGTAGCAACAGTTTACTTACAAGATAAAAACCTCAAAAGGATAAATCAAAAATTGTTGAAACACTCAAGGGACCACTGGTTACACAAAACAAAAGATAATCCAACCAAAATCTCACATAAAATCAAAACCATTACGCAAAATTACAAATGAGCAATAACTTCCATTAAAAGTTCACCAAAGATAAGACCAATTTGCCTTTACTAAAAGACTGACCATTAAAGATATCTCACATTCATTATTCAAGATTTGTTTAGTTTTAGAATGTTAATAATAATTAGCCCTACATGAATTTTACAAATAATTCAGATTATAAATGGGCCTTCAGAAAATCATAAGTATGAGTAATTAGAGTATATTTGAAGTTAAGTGTTGAAAATTTAAAGCTAAATTAATTATCTAACTTACCCTGTAAGACTTTTCAATGCTCCTCAATTAGATCATGAGTTTATTCAAATATGTGTAATATCGAGTGAAAATAAATATAATAAAACAGGCTCATAGGGTCAACATAAATGAAAACAAATTCAGTCCACTAGTATTCCAACAAATACATTCCAAAATGCTAAAAATTTGGCATTGATTAACAAAATGTTGTCAAGATTTATAAGTATGTACGTTGAACAGATTAATTGATAGTTTGCCCAATATGTTAGTCTGTCTATGTTTAACTAAACACAGTTGAAAGGTACCAAAAGATAATCCATGGATGAAAGAAAACAAACTCTAGAGGAAGTAGTGGATCATGTTAATCCATTAGAGCCAACAAGATGAAAAAGGTAATGAAAAAAGTTATACACACAAGGCACTATAGAAGAATGAATTAACATATAAATTGGTGATGCTTAATTACTCATCATTTCCTCAGTGTTTTATGCACATAAAGAATGTTTATTTTCTGAGAATTTAAAATTTAACCTGGAAAGGTTTACATCAAGATGAAGCTTCAATTACTCAAGGACTAATTCATTAATTTAAGAATGACTGTATTGTATATACAAAGCTAAAAACAAAATAAATATTAATTGTATTTAGAATACTCAGTATGAATGATTCCTTCAGATTAATATTTTTAAAGCTGAGCAATTTGTAAACATTTGTATGCACTCATGTGTTATTCTTTAATTTATTTAACCTCAAAATTAAGCCATATTAGGATTCATATTTTTGAAATGAGTGAGGTTCAATATGTTATTTTGATGATTACCTCAGAAGTTCTGAGATTTATATAAAGTAAATAAATTATTTAATCATCTACTTACAAAGATCCTCTATTACCACCTGAACCTCCACGACCATTCATGTAACCAGGCTGTTGTGCTGATTGGTTGGAATTATCTGGATTGGCATAACCTTAAGGAAATAATCACAGCAGCAACTGTATATAAATTGCATGAACAAAAATAAACAAAAAAGAAAACCATAACTTAAGAATAGATAAAAATAAATTGCTAATTTGTGATAATATATCTACAAGGCTTTTGTACCTCTCTAATGTAGGTTGCATTCATCAATCTTAGCATAAAATATAGTTTTTACCATAATTTGGTTGGAGGGGAACGGGTCCACTACTGGGTGGTGCTATTTGAGTTTGATTGTATAATATAGGTTGAGGAAATTGTGCTGAAAAATATTACAAAACATAGAGGCATCAATATTGTCCAAAAATTATTTAAATAAAAACAATATGGTTTGACATTATTAATTTGCAGTGCATAAAATCTTTACCTTGCTGAGTTGGTGCAGCAGGAGGAACTCCAGCAATCTGACCATATTGATTAGGGAAGTGAGCAGGATATGCTGGATAAGCCTGAGGTGCAGGCTGTGCATAAACTGATGCAGGCATTTGTGCTTGTGGAGCAGACTGCATATAAGTTCCAGTTGTTTGATCATATGTGTAACCAGGAACCTGAGCAGCTTGAGGCTGAGGTTGAGCATAAACACCAGGTTGCTGAATAGGATATGCATAGGGTGCAGCATTTTGATCACCACTAGCAACAGGATATTGATACTGGGCAGGAAATGCTTGTGCTGCTTGAGGAACAGCAGCAAAATTAAACTCTGTCAAAAAATATAAAATTTAATGATATAGTATTAGTAAGTAATCAAGTAATCAATGCATTTGTTTGATTAATAAGAATATTAATATCAAAGTTCTTTGAACATCTCCAGCCAATAAAATAAACTTTAGGAGGGATATATAAACTGTAAATATTCCATTTTAATTATGTTAGCTAGAGAAATTTAATTAGAGCAATTAATGAGTAATTTATTTACTATTTAGTGGTAAAATAGGTTATTAATTATAAGAGTGAAAATTTATTGATGGGAAGACTAACTCATATATAAAACTTAACATTTTAACAGTTATTTTTAAACAGCTCTTATTCTGTAAAATTCAGCTCTTTCCTCTTATAAAGCTTTGAAATCATGCTCTCTTTTAGCTAAATTATTTTCATTAAATGAATATATAGCATAAAAGTCAACTAAAGACTTCACTCAATGTAATTTGAGATTATTGAATAATATTGCAATCGACCACTAAAATGAATTTATGGTAAGTAGATAATATGGCACCGATAATATAATATATTCGCCTTAAAATAAATTAAACAATAAAAACTAACGGTCAGCCATTGTAAATTTTGGTTATCTGGTAGATTAAAACACCTATTTTTCATGATACTTAAAAGATTCATGAGTTTTGGAGATTTATTAAAAAATGTTATGCAAAAACGGCATTCAGCGACTCAAACTTTCAGTCGATATTCAACAGTTTTTCCCTTGTATTTTACATGTATCTTCAATAAATCAGAAAGAATGTACTTAGTTACATTAGAATGAACAAAACGGAGTAAATGCTTTTACTTCAAAATTTGAATTACACAAATTTTCGTATTGCGTCAAATCTAGCCACATTTTTTTATTGTGTAAAGCGGGTTAATATTAATAGTTTCTTATGGATTCGTAATAATCTGACAATAAATAATTGCATAATTTTCATTAAAAACACTTTCGTTTTATTCATACACCCTCTTATCTAACAACTTGTATTGGAAAATCAAACTGTCGTCAGCGGTGCTTTAAAACGAGGACTACATGAATTTCGAAATTCACGAGTCTTAAAACTTAAAACTTCTACAATCAATTTACTTCTCATCAGTTCAAAGATATTAGATTAGGTCCAATTTAGTATCTTTGCATCAGTTCTTCCCACAAAGCATAGTGCCGACGACATAAACACCAAACTTAGTGAGTTGTTTTCTCCACATACAACCAACATAGACGATATTTGATGTGATCTATTTGGTATCCAATAAGTGAAAACAAAGGATGTAGTTTAACTACATCTTTTGGCGGAGAGATTACTGTCGCTACTGTAAATAGACAGTATCCCGGCTAAAATATTATAATTTTAACCGCTGAACCAAAAGAATACCAACAATATGGAAGATTGCGAAAGTCATTCCTATACAGAAATGCAGAAACCCTACAACTGCCGATTACAGACCAATTATCCCTTTTACCAATCAACTCAAAAATACTAGAACGCCTTAATATCTTCTATCATCTCAAACCAGCTTTTATAAAAACTACGGTAATAATAAATTCGGATTTACGCAGAAACCATAGGAGCAGTATAACTTGCGCCAATATCTCTCTTTTCAACCACGTCTGTCTGCTCTCAACTTGAAATAAAATAGACATCGGAGCAATCTTTTGGAATAAAAACTTTTGATAAAGTATCTCATATATAATGTTACTCCAAAGACTACTAAACACAAACCTTCCTATTGGTTTTGTTTCCATGGTTGGCGAATTACCTCAAAGATCGCTCTTAATTTGTTTGTTTTGATAATAAAGTCAGCTTGCCGTAGGTAACATTGGATTTACTCAGGGAGCAATTCTATCCCCATCTCTGTTCTGTATATTTATCGCAACTCTCGCTCCTCATTATCAATCAAAGACCGCTTTATTCAAATATGCTGACGATATCCTACTAAGCAGCCACGCTGAAGATCCTCGCGACGAACAAATTTGTATTGAATAAATCAATAATATTCTCGAGTGGTCACACAGAAATGGCTTTCTACTCAACAACGCAAAAACGGTATCCTTAATGATATCTTATTAACCAATAACCTTAAAATTTTAGGTACTTTTTCTCCAGAAATCTAAACTGGTCCTTCTATATTTTTATTGTCTTAAAAAAGCTAACAAACTTGGTTATACCTTCTCAGAATTCTTAAACCCATTCTTGATAAACAAAAACATTACGGTCTACAAATCAATGGTTCTCAGTGTTCTTACTTATGGTTCCATTAAAGAGGTTACAAAATCCTTCTTAATCGTCTTCAGAGACGCTTTCACGTTCTTATTTGTGGATTAATTGTATTAATTGTATTTCTAGCCTAGACGATATTAGATTAAAACAATCTTATAAACTTTTTCTTAATGCATTAAATTAAATAATACCAACCATATTCTTCATCCAATCATGCCTAATTGTCTGGTTGCTTATCTATAGACGCTTAAATGTTTTATATTGCTATACCAAATAACATAAATTTAATAATTAGTTTGTATGTACCGTTTATGACTAGACCTCAAATCAAAGCACAGTTTTTCCAGATTATGCTACCATTAACAAACAAGAATATATAATGCTTAAATTTCTCCTATCGTTATGTCTAGTATAGACATAATATACCTACTATTTATATCCTAATTTCATTGTACCAATCATAGAAATCGGATTACTTTCTCGCTTCATTTCGTTTCGCTTCAGAAAATTAAAACAATCCGACTTCTATGGTACAAATTATACCACTTCACTCTTGCATTTTGTTGATTTCCATTTTTCGAAAATAAATTATTAAATAATATTCAAAGACTAATTGATGATCAAAAACGGGCGACCTTGTCAGGCGGCGAGTCAACTCAATAAATATTGAAGTTGATCCTTTGCGCCTCTGTTCTTTTACTTGAAACCTTTCTATAACACTGATATGTTCGTTTGTCATAGGTAGGCAAGCTATCGGTCGGTAATTGGAAACTATTAGTCCTTACTATGAGGACTGCGTTTTACCTTCTGTCATCCTGCTGGTGCAGACATTCTTGTAGTTGTTCGTTCTATTAATCGTTCATGCAAACATTTTTTATGTTTTTGACTGGTTTTTCAATGCATCAGATGTTAATTGTAATGTGTTCCTCAGCGGTTGGTTTTGAATATCAATTAACCATTTGCTGTTGTTGTTATGTATTATCAGGTTGTGTCATATGTGATTTATTGGTTGTGTCATATGTGATTTATTGCAGCACTGAACACGTGCTGGAGGTTGACTTCATTTAGACTACCAGGAGTTTTAAAGATAGATATGACCGAATGACTTTAAACGATTATTGTGGATCACTGTTTGTTGACTTTAATTAGCCGAAACTGAAGCATATGGCATTGATAAAATTCAATCATTTATCACCTCCTCTGTGGTTTAAGATGCCAAGAGGAGCGTTTTATTTTAGCCTCTCCTCTGCGAAAAACTGGGGAAAATCACGCTATCTGGAATCTCTTTATTTGTGCACAACAAACAGCCTATAACCATGTTCTCCATGTTGCTAAAATCGAATGTGAATCAAAAATTACCTCTCATACTCTCATTAACTCCTGCATACGGAAACGCTCTTTTACTATCTATAATACTATTCAATCGTTTATAACCATGACCATTTTAATTTTTATGCGCCAAATTCTGGTAACAAAATCATTTATGCACTAAGTAAGTATAATTAAACATGTCTGCATCATCAGTGTAATGGCTTTTGATCTGAAAAGATATTTTGATCGAAATAAATTAAAAATTACTTACTTCAAAAAATTCTAACTATACAGCTATATAATAAACATGAGACCAGAATCTCTCAGATAGAGTTGCTGTCTCAGTCTGGCCCATAAGTAAATTTTATATTATCCTATGCCTCCTACAAGAGGCATGAAGGCATATTATCAAAAAGTCAGTAGGTATGTGGTTTTATTACACAATCATTGTAGTATATTATAAATAATGAAGAAAAACTTGTTTCTCAAAAATTTGCAAGCATAGAAAATCTGAAAAATTAGAAACATTTTTCTGTTAAAGGAATGTAAAAGTCAAATCGAGAAACAAAATACGAAAACAAATGAATTGTATGTAGGTAGGTACATTTTAAATGTTTATTAATAGGTACATATGTACATACCTACGTATAGCTATAGCTGATTTCGTGATTCCATAAATTTTATAAATATGATAAAAAGAACAACTCTATTTGATATCTTGGAATGTTTTAAAACTGTTAGAAAGATACCAATAAATACAGTTGAGGGGTCTTATTAAAGACATACATAATAGTAATCTATACGAATTTATTTAAATGGAACCGTGAAATTTATATAAAATATTTAAGAAATTGTCAAATATAACAATAAAAATATAGATACATATTAGAAATATAGAAAAGAATTGTAGAATGAAACCAACGTAAACTAAACGTAATTCACAATTAAGAAAGTAATCTTTCTTCAATACCTTCATAGAAAAGTAGTCGAAACTGTCGAAATATTCCCTTTCTAAAAGTAAAAGTAAACAAACATTTACACATTCATAAAATTAAAAAAGAAGGTATTTAGTTATCCGTTTCATCGTAATGCATTCTAATGAGTCAAACAAAAATGAGTCGTTCGTATTGTCCCTATTGGTTAAGAGATTGAAACATTCATAGAGATCGGACAATTTATTTTCTCTTGTCTAGAGTAGACAAAGCTACTGTTTTCTATAGTAAGCGATGGCAATATTTAATGATAATCCATTGAGATAAAACCATCGATTCATTGGCGTTCATAAATTATAGTTATATCTTTGAACAAACTACTCATTAAAAACGAAGTAGTCATTTATAATTAAGGTTTTATTTACATAACTCTTTAATCGAATAGATAGTCATAGAGATCGGACAATTTATTTTCGAAGAGAAGACGAAAAGATAGTCCGATAAGGAAAACACTGATTAAAATTAAAAGGCACAATTGAATAACTACGAAATATTTGAAATATGAAGAATACATTTAGTATAGGTATATAGGTTTGTTATTACCTTTAGAAATTAGAATCTATTATATGGTCCATAACTGCCTCTTGGATAATTGCGACTTCTTGGAGACTGTATATCAGAAGCTGTGGAGCTTCTGGGTGAAGTCGAACTAACCGGGTTTCTTCGCTGGTATCGTCTTCTGCGAGATATCCTTTCAATTAATTGAGGTTGAATATTCAAATGACAAATCTGCCAGAAAGGACAATTCATATCTAGAGGAGTTTGACTTGATCGAGCAATTCCCACATTATTGATACTGGAATAGTTTGATATGGCTAGACGTAAGTTGTCTACTCCATACCAATCCAATATTCTCAGAAGATTTAAAGGATAACTCAACCTGAAAAAAATAAAATACAAATTGAATTTATTAGACGATTAAAAATGCCTCAAAACTTGCATATAAAGAGAATTATTGGAAATTATTAAAATAATCCGAATATGTGAATGATGCAAGTGAATAAGTTTATTATAGAAAAACGTTTTAGATGAACTCACCACGCATATTCACCATTGACGTTACAAAGATCCCACAGAATACTCTCTCCAGACAATTCTGTCTGACATTCATGAGATACACTAATGCAATCTTCTGATGATGAAATATCTTGCTGTTTACGCCTCCTTGAATCAACAAAAAATGGTTGCCTAAAGCTTGGTTGATTGTAAATTGATGTGGCCTCTGAATTAAACACACCAGAGTCTACACCATGTAATAAAGGATTTACAGTACGATCGCCATCCTTAACAAGAAAAGAATCATCCAGTTCGTTAGAAGATTTATGAAAAACCGAAGTGCCTTCCGAATAAGATGTAATACATTTCCCCCTCGAACGAAAGCCAGAACAATTAAATTCCCTCATATCATAAACGCTGCCAGACGAATACGAAGGAATCATGCGAACTTTTGGTGCAATATTTAAGAAATCTGCATTATTTTCAGACATCTTTAGTAAATCATCAATAGAATATTGCACATGAGCATCTACTTTCTCAACCAACAGAGAGCTATCTTCTTCTCCTTGTACTGAAGCGTCTACTTTCTCAACCAGCAGAGAGCTATCTTCTTCTCCTTGTA
>JAYMFX010085553.1:0-26611 GCA_036784945.1 Monocelis spectator | reverse complement strand
TTGATTTTCAATTTGTCTCCACAATCTCATTCAGACTGCCACTCTATATTCACTCATAATAACTGAATTACATCTCTATGGTCACAACACTGTCAATGCCCAAGAAGCTTCAATCCTAACTTCTCCTAACTCATATTCCAATACACAGATAATACTTTGTGTAAGCAATAGAATCTCACCATCCTCCATGAGGCAAATTGAGTTGTGCTGAGATGCCGCTAATTGCACGGCGCGCATTCTACTGGGTAGTTTCACAAATTCAGGCTTGCGACGTTCCGATCTATCACCAAGACCCAATTGTCCGCAACCATTGAAGCCCCAGGCGAGCACTTCGCCAGAATTAGTTATTGCCAAGCTGTGTTGAGGACCGCAACAAACAGAAGCTACCGACACATTCCTTTGAACAAGGGATTGAACAAGCGTAGGCTCTTTTACATTTCTAGAAAATGAAAATGATTGAAAAGTTCAAATCTCAAAGCATTCTCAAATGTCATACCATTCGACTTGCCAAAAGCCAACCACAGACATTCATCCAGTCTATCTTCCAGTACTAATCGATAACTTACTCAGTATTGCCATGACCTAATTTACCATAGCTGCCGGAACCCCATGAGAACAATTGTCCTTTATTGTTGACCATCAGTAAGTGACAAGATCTCGTGTTGGCGGCGATATCAGTCACGATGAAATTCTCAGAGAAAGGACTGTCCTTCTGGGAGCTGCTTTCAAAGGAGTCATTGAGACACTGCCAGTAGGCGGCGCAATTAGACGAAGTAAGCTTATCCAAGGAAATGAAGAACAACTCCCCCGCTTCGTTCAGAAGAAAGATCTGTTGAGCTGCGCTGACAATTTTCTTCACTCTTTGCGTCCCAGGTGGAAAGGTAAATTTATCTTCGGCTCCTTTATTAGGAATATCGTGCGGATCAAACCAGGTTTTCGATGATTTGCGATGAGGGTGGTCAGCCCGGTCAGTTTTCCAAGATTTGACGCGTCTTTTAGATGAACGATGGTCAGGCTTTCTACAACACTTAGGGAGAGGAATTCTATCAAAGTCTTCCATTGCAGAAGAGCTGCTTGATGAGGAGGACGAGGAAGTGCGAAGACGGTGCTGCAATTTTCGACGAATTTTAGCACTCTTCGCCTAAAAAATATTTCAGTTGAGATATTTTTGTTTTTATCGTTTCATTGATCGCATTAATAAAAATCAAAACTGCAAATTATATATTTGCTTACATTTACTGTTTCTTCGCTGTCATTGTCATCATCATCATCGTCGCCTTCCTCATTATCTGAGTGGGGCGCTCCTGGAAGTTTAGCCGAATCCTCCTTACTCGATCCGGCTAAAGAGCTGGAATTCGCTTCCAAGCAGCGTACAAAGATTTGATGCTCTGTCTGACGATCTGATTGTAGATTTGAAAACAATTGATTACTCTGGTCTGCCGTGTAGACAACCGGCCTCTTGTCCAATGACAACGTGCTGAGGTAGCAAAGGAGCAATACAGCCGCTTGTCTGCAATTAATGGAACATCTAGGCCTCATCAGGTACAACAGAGAATCGAGCTTTATTTCAAGGGGTAGTTTCTCGTTAGACTTTCGTGTCTAGCACAATGACGATGCGATGTGATGTTTGGTAAAGTTAATTAAGAAGCTAAAATTCGGCTAAATCTCTCTCTTAATTGTATCTCGTTTTTCAAGCAAATTAAAACAATTATTTTTATCAAGCACTCTTAACAATTTTAATTAACTCTCTCAAATAGAAAAATTCAATCTAGACAATCCCTAAGAGATAAACTCTTTATTACATACATACTGCAGATGTAAAATAAATTGAATTAAATTTCTTATTTAAATTTAAACTCTTTTAAAAACATAAAAGCCGATATAATCAATGAAACTTAATGAATTTTCAGATTTTGCGAACAAAAATCCTTGCATTCAGTAAAACGAACAGCATGCGTGCGTTACTTTACCCAAATAAACTAATTATTTTCATCAGAGAGAGAGAGAGAGAGAGAGGAGACAGAGAAAATGGGAGAAAAAATAACATCGTAGCTAAATTTCAATGCCGCATTCACGAAATTTGAGCTCTGCTACAGAGAATGATTTTGTCTGTTCCACCACATTAGAGAGAGAGCACTTTACTTGCCTAGCAGCGCCTACTAAAGAAGAATGAAATTACATCTTAGTTTCACATTTCAAAGAAATGAATCTCCCAAGGAAAGAAATTGTTGTAAATATTTGAATGTTCATTGCCTTAATGATATCCTACTAAAGATATCTATATTTATTTATTTTCCTACTCTATGTTTCCCCCGGTCGAGTGCCTATCAATAAACATCTATGGTCAATAGAAATAAACGTATGGTCTCAGTCACAGAATAACCCAGCTGTAATCCCAGCCATGCATATCTATGAGTAAAGGGTATATAGGCCCCTCTGCTACTAACACAGATTCGGTTTCCTTCAAAAAAAGGTTTTCAGTTTTTCTAGCCCCAGTTTGAGTTACTTGCCCGGTCGCATTCAAGTCAACCATTTCTATGGAGTGTCAGCTAAGAACACAGCTGCTGAGATATTAAAAGCCATTAACAATTGATATTTAGGTTTCATTTTTGAGTTAAAAATATTCGAACTGATATAGTTTTGTCTTATTAGGAGATAAGGGTTAAACATTAAAATATTGGGTAAGGATTACCAACATATATTCAAACCCTAACCTTAAATCGATATCCAGATCGTCTTGATTGTCTGGCAATTGCAAGTATCTGAGCAATGAATGACAGGGATTTGTGTTGATACGATCGTTGTTGCTCTGCACAGAATCCTTCACCATATCTTCGAATTGACGCAGAAATGGCAAAAGTGGAGCTGATATGAGACGCAAACTACTGGCATTGGACGCGCCTCTTAATTGAAGCAAGAAGATTATTTGCTTCAAAAGTAGACTCAATCGGCCAGATTGTAAACCCAATTCCAACAGAATACACAGGGCAACCTTTCGAGCTTTTTCCGGGATGGAGTGCCTGCTATCTTGACTGTAAGAATGAAAATATAATTATAAGATCTTCCATAAAATACTATATCAGTATTCATATTTATTTAGTACATCAGACGCCAGTTTAAGTCCCTCGATCGAAGGAATCGGGGCCCGACGTCGATTTGAGTCAATAAATAATTAATATGTCTTAGTCATACTTTTTAACAACTCCAAGCAGAAAGTCGTAACATCTGTCAGCCACTTCTGTCCATAGATTGTCCGATAAATTCGAGCTTTCGTTTAAATCATCTTGAAGCGAATTTTGAAACAAACCAGCCGGTTCTAACTCTCTAAATGCCTCTAATGCATCCCAAAGTAAGTCTAAACAAAGCTCCTGGTCTTCTACATCTCCATATCTCCATGCACGCTTTAGAAAGGCGAAACCTAATTGCAGAGCGGATCTCGCAAGAACACTACTAACTGATCCAGTTCTTCCTTGACCGCGTCGACGACTCACACTTCTACGATCGGATGTTGACCTTCCTGAATCAATCCTTGATAATATACAACATAATAATTACATATTATATAATATGTGAAACTATGAAAGAAACATATATATATAACTATTAAATAAAATTATGCAAATAGTACCTAAATAAAACATGAGCTTCTGGAATGATTGAATTGTTTTCATTCAGAGGAAGACGCAATTGTTTTACATTCCAAGAGGATACCTTGTCTAAGCTTTGTTTTGCTTGAAATATATTTTGCTCAAGACAACTGCGCTCCCGAGTATACCATCGAGCAGCTACTTCAAGTCGAATTGTGAATGGGGAATTAACTAATACACGTCTCGTGAGCTTCCAGTTATCTCGAATAATGGCAGATAGCTCGCGTCGATGCTCTGAAGCAAAACAGTTACACAAATAACTTTTTTAATCGCATGAAAATTCAGCGGTTTGATTGATCAAAGCAGATTTAAAAGAACTTTTTGGAATGGGCATGATAATTTTTCAAAGGATAAATAGTTCTTTATGAGGCATCCATAAAGTGTGTACACTTTATGGGAGAAAAGGAGGGTCTAACTGAAAACATACATATGCATAAAGCAAAAGCGGTTTTTACATTTAAGTGTATGTAGACTTTAAAAAATTCATACATATTGATATTTATATTATTAACTGTAAGTAAACTGAGTAAGTACCAGAGGGGGTAATAGTTACTCTATGTTATTAACCATTGATCAACTAGTTTAATTTATGTCCTAATACATGTCTTTAATTATCAGAGTGTTTTAACACTAGAAGGGCGAGAAAATCGGTATACCTAGAACGGTATGACGCAATTTGTTTTTTTCCTTTTTTTGCTATATAGGAATTATTATATGAAGTATATTACGATTAATTAATTAATTTTGTATGGAATATAAGCCAAATAACATCAATAGCTTATAAAATAAGAGAAAGTCAATTTATATTAAACTCAAACATCTCAAACATCGCTAAACTTTCACACTTAGCTTTAATCATATATGTGCACCTTTTCCAGTTTTCAAATATTGTCCTCAGTTGAAGCAGAGGCTCTCAAGATTATTGCGCAATCAACTTTTGAAGTGGACAGTTATTTCGTTTCTTGCTCTATAAATTCAAACTGTCAAAAAAATCGAACAAACAAAGTGTGTACTGTGAGCGACCGAGCAGTTTGTGGCCAGTGCCAAGCCGTTATCTGCACAAATTGTGCCTAAGGTTTGAGTTTTTGTAACTTTTGACTCTTTGGCATTCGTATCCTTACATGATTTATTATAAAATACAAAAATCTGAAAAAACATTTTTTGAAATAGCCATTTTTACGAAAAATAACCAATAAATATAGAAAACTTACAAAATAATACTCAATGTTCATTATAATACATATTTATAACAACATTTTATAAAAACAAGCAATAATTTTGGAATTGTATAAACATGAAATTTCAAAATCAGCCCAAATTTTCAAAATCATCATATGACGCTCTCACCGTTCTAGGTATATTTATCAATTTCTCCGTAACTTTGGGACATATTTCAAAAAAAAATTAGGATCATGTAGACAAGGTGTAAGGGATAAATATCACGAGAGGAATAAGAAATAAAATTGCTCAAATATTTTTTATCACAAATAAAACATAAAAAGTGTGTCATATGATGGCTTCGCCTTTCTAGTGTTAATCATAGAAATAGACTAAGTGAATTTACCGGTCTATATAAATGGTGGTATACATAAATTAATTAATAAATCCATAGAGTACAATCAAATGTTTGTCTTGATTATTTATTCTTATGAAATTCTCTAAGTTGAAATTTATTTGACTGTATGTACAAGGAGGAAGAAAATGGTCAAAACAGGGCATACATACTTTATGGATGGCCCTTTAAAATTTAAAAAGTTATTATTATATGAAGTCAATATTCATTGAAACTTACCTTCAGTATATTCACCAGACTTTTGGAATTTATTTAAAACTGAATGATAAAAGCTGGTTGATATATTGTGGCTTTGTTTATCTAATTGTCCTGAAATGAAAACAAATTGATTGTTCGATATTTTAAAATTAATTAAATATTTCAACTTTTAGTTGAACAAAAATAACAGCCTCAGATAAAATGATTTTGGTATGTAATATATACCAATAAATAAATATATATATATATATATTTAAAATTTATTTTTTATACGTATTAAAAATAGCTATTTATTTGTATTCATAATTGTTAAGATTAAAAATTTAATGAAATATGTCTAAATTTTAATATTTGAAATCTTTCAAAATTGCACATTACATTTCTTTTGCTCAACTTAAAATATGTGAAAAGGTTTAATATGTATAATTTAATTAAATAGCCTCACGAAAAATAGATTCTTCTGATGATTTAGAGAGTAATTCTTTAACAGCAACAACATCTTCAGCTTCACTGTTAGACAAAAGAAGCTTATTCCAAAGATTGTCTATATCATCAAATGCAAGCATCTAAAATTTAATTTTAATAGAATTATGATAAATAACTTTTAGAAATTTTATACATCATTAGTTAAATTATTTGGAAAAATTCAACTTGTTCAATTGATAGATTATGATTTTAGCTGCATACATTGAAGTAAATCAGTCATACTTGATTATATCAGTACTTTTAGTATAGTGTTTTTCCATTTTTTAGAATTATAAAAAAATATTGACATAATACATACCGTTAAAGATTAAGCAAATGTAAAATCATGACCATTCTGAAAAATTCAGATAAAAATTTAAAAAATAACAAACATCTTAATTTCTATTTATCAATTAAAACAATAAAACTCATTAATTAAAGAATGTTTTTGTATGCCTCAAAGAAATTAAACTGTATATATATATTGACGCAAATTTCGAATTTTAAGCTAACTTTTTATATTCAGTTTCAGTCGTGATTTTCAGGGCTACATACATTTCCTTGTTAAATATTGATGGATTATTTTTATATTCACAAATTATGCTAGTTTAAAAAAATCAAGTTGACCATCTATTGAATTTGGGGGACAATAGTGAGAAAATTACGAATCATTTTATTTATTGAAACTGAAACAGGTCTATTTTTTCAGGTTACTCAATGTCTATGCACACAATGAAGTCAGTTTATGGCTCTAACTTCAATATAAATATTTAGGCACGTTGGTTTATAGCTCTTACTTATGAATTTTTTAGATAGTAAGATTTTAAGTATGCATAAATCTAAATTTTTATTTGTCGGCAGAAAATAAATGCCTTTGTGAATAGATATAGAAAACAGACTGACTATTGATTGATTGAGTTATGGCATATTACTTTTAAAGACATGTCGGCGAATAATTAAAAAAATAATTGTAGTTTTTATATTAACAAAATGTATTTGGTTACAACAATGTCAAATATATATAATAATTTATAAACGAATTAGGAATTTATCTCATTTTAAATTTATTAGAGAAGATTCCTATTTTAACATTTTAAAGAATTCAATAAAATTATACGTATGTAATAAATAGTTTAAATGTAATACAATTTGATAAAACATGATTAAAGTTCAACTTCCATTGGATCAGAATCCTCTTCTTGGCTATTCTTTCTTCCCCTTAGACTAAATGTCATTCCTTCAAATGTAAAATTATTATATGTTAAAATAATCATTATGAAAGGTTGAATGGACTATCAAGGACACTATTCTTACCTTTAGACGTTTTTAACTCAGCAGTTTTCTTCAAGTGATCCCTAGGCGGATTTTTCTTATCGCGTAAATTCCTCGTTCTTAGCACCGGACTATATTCCACTGCCTTTTTAGGCAAATTGAATTGAGATTCGTTCTCACTTCCTGATGCACCAGAAAATTCGACCGTCAGTTTGATGATTTCAGGACTCTTGCTTTTAGCAGATCGGCTGTTGCTATTCTGTGAAAAATTTGATATTTCAAGAACTCCAGCATTTTTGCCAAATTTCACGGACGATCTTGTTGAACGAGGAGAGGCTTCGCTGGATTGTGACAAGCGAGTTTCTCTTTCCTGACTGCTGGATCGCAACTTTCTTGGTGAATCGGGTGATGGATCGCGAGCTTTCTTTTTATTAGCCGAATTTTTTGACTTTGAGTTGGATGAATTTTGTAGATTTTGAACTTTCTTTTTATTAGAAGCGGATTCGGTGACTGCTTTGTGACATTTGTTTCTCATTGATTTTAGACTTTCAGTTTCAGACTCTTCAGTTGATTCGATATCCGAGTGTAATGCTCTTTTACGTTTTCTATTACAACCAGTTTTGTTGAAATCAGATACCGAATCTGATTTCAACTCTCGTTGATTTTCTTTTCTCGTGGCTCTTGATTTTCTGAATCGAGTTGAACGAGTCACTTCTTCAAGTTGATTTTCAGCATTCACTTGACGATCGTCATCACACAAATCTGGAAACATTCCAGTTTCATTAAGTGTAGTCTCAGAATTATCTTGCAGAGTGTTGTCAATATCAACCACTTCTTCTAGTTGTAAGCTAATACGAGTTGTGTCATTCATTGATGTTTTCTCCTCTTCAGCTGATATTTCAGATAAGCTATACGCATTTTCACTAAGAGTCTTTCCTCTTAATTGAGTAGAATTATCTTCAGAATGATTATTATCAGATAATGAATCAATGGTTGTTTCCTGAATAGATTTCTCAGATTTCTTTGTATCACAACTTTGCTTACCAATTGCTGCAGTTTTTGTCCTCCTTGACTCTCTATCATGATGAGCCACAGGCTGATTAGGTTTTTCGCTTAAATTTTTATTCTTCTTTTTTTGTTGTAGAAGTCTGCCTTTAGTTTTAGTTGTAAAATATTCCTTAGCATGTTGCTGTTGTTGTTGTCGAGTGGACTGTTGACTATGATGCGCTTGACTTTGACTCTGACTCAAAGACATTTGGCTGATCTTTTCCAAGCTTTCGCATTCCTTTTGTAAGTCTTGAATGCGCTTTTCAAGTTCTTTTCTTTTCTTTTGATTTGTGTTGGAATTATTCTTTGACTTCGGTACTCGACCTTTACCCATCTAAAACATTATTAAAACAATGTATTTGTTGATAGAAATAAATAGAGAGAGTTACTTATAATTTACTACCATACTCACATAATTCTTGTTTTTCATTGACTTGGGCACTTGACTGGAGTTTTGTGTCCATGTGTTTGACTTGCCATTGTAGCGATACAAAAATCCGCATGTCTTTAACCGTTTCTAAAAATGAAATGAAACAATTAAACATTAATTATCAAATGGAATTTAAGTTAGAGTAGAGTATCTCGGAGATACTATGGCATGCAAAGAGTAATAATAAAATACAGAAACGCATATCGCTGGTTTTGACCTACCAACGCGCACAATTTCCTATCTCCGCCATTATAAAAGCATCAATTAAAAATTGACGTCACTCCTGAACACTTAGTCTGATTTTAATAATTCTTTCCCTGTAAGAAAGTACCACAAGAGCACTTTCTAAATATATAAGAAGTATTAAAATCAGACTAGGCGTTCAAGAATGACGTCAATTTGTAATTGATGCTTTTATAATGGCGGAGATAGGAAATTGTGCGCGTTGATGGGACAAAACCAGCGATATGCGTTTCTGTTTGGTGTTATTACTATGATACTATATGTAGTGTAGTGACGTGGTGTGTTATATTATGTACATAGCTACCCAACTTACTTCTAAAGAAATATTAAAAGTATTTTCGGCAGTTTCAACCGCAGCGAAAACTTGTTTGGTGAAATTCTTTTGTCGAATAGTGAACTAAATCAAAATAAATCAAAAATACAATTTTCCACAAAATTTGTAATTCAACTCGGTCGTCGTCTTTTTAGCAATTAGATGAAAGGGAAATGAATATTCCGTGTATTTTGTGAAGTAAATTCTTTAATCTCAATCGCAAACCAACACGCTTCACCAATTCATAAATCATAGATCATAAGGCTGAATTTATGAAGCGTAGAAGATATTTTGTGCATTCTATACGATTATGTATCGGTTCATCCTCTTTGCTTCATCTATTTTATTTACTATAGGTATTTCTGCTGTAGAAAGAGACGCTATAGGTTGAATTTTAATCTTTTTCATTATTAATTATTTCTTACATTCATAGTTTTCATATCTTCCGGCCCTTGAAAAGTTCTAATTCCCAATTTCGAGTCCACCCATGCCCGGCTGACATCTTTATCTAAAAATGTCACGTGATAATCGGCCACTTCATCCGTTAGAGCCTCCAGCATGAAATAACAATCTTCATCCGGATCAATGTCAACCATGGCTGGCCACCAGCAGTATCCTGAAACACGAGAAATGTCCGTGAAAATGTCAAATCATAATTGTGAATACTGAGAAATTATTATTATATACAGATAAGGTACCTGGTACTTTTGCCCAGACCAGAGATCCCACAGTATACTTGTTGAAAATGGCAAAATCGTCTACTCTTCCAAGATCTGGTTGGGGAAGGGAGCAGTTTTTACCAGGTCCCTCCATTTTACAATGCCAATCCTCATCAAGAGTAGAAGGATCTTTCACATCAGGCAAAAAACGCCACTTGTAGCACTTGACGCATTCAATCCACGTGCCTTTATTAAATTGAAGAAAAGTTTAAGTGACTGGTGGAGTAGAATGTCATCATTTATGTTGTATACATATAGTCAACCCTTGATTAGTGAACCAACTTCTTACCATAAAAAAACGACTCATAAGTTTTATTGATTACAGCTTCCTTAATCACTTTGAATTTTCCTTTAGCGGATTTCAAATTCAGTCTTTCTTTTAAAGTTTGATTCACTCCAGCAGCAACAGCAGCACAATCCGATTCCAAATTATCTTCTTCATCACTGAGCGATTTAACGCTGCCACTATCCATGGAATTTCTTTCTAACCAATGAGGGTCGGCCTGTTGCGAACTGTCGGTGTTGTCATTGATCCAAGCGGGAATTTTATAATTATGACTCGGAGTCAATTCTAATGAATCACTTTTCAGTTCTGATGTAGTCGCAGCGTTGCATTTTTGCCTATTAGCAAAGTAAAGATTGTAAACTGAGCGAGGAGTTTTATCGGCCACAACCTCCATCATACTATTATAAGCAAGGTCGAACTTCTTACTATCCATTTTTGGCTTATCATCCGAAGATCCCTGAAAACAATACGTAGATCTTAAAGTTTCTTAAAAATCATTTTTTTTCTCAAATAATATCATTATTTTTTTTATCTCGCAGTCATAATAATTAAAATAGACTTTTTCAATATCATAATTGAACATAAATTGACTATGGGAAAATAGAAAAAAGAGGTATTCATTTATTTCAAAAGTCTGTGAGCAGAATCATTATCGTGGTATACATCAAAGTCAGACAAATATTACATTCCGACAGTTCCTATTAGAGTTTAAAAGCAGTACCTACAGCTTTTAACTTACACCTCAACATCAAAAGTCAGGCAAATATTGCTTCGAAGAGCTCTTATTCGAGAGTTCAAAAGCAACTCAACGTGAAAAGGAATTTTTATTATTTTACATGAAAGTGAAAAAGATTCTTATTCCGGAAGTCCTTGGCATTAGGGAAAATGATGAAGGTGAGAAATGAAGCTAATCAAACTATATGAGTACATATAGGCATACATCTTCAATCTTAAGATATAGATGAAGAGAGATAGATATCTATACTTTTCTAATCCTTATTCCATTTTGAATAACTTGATTTCTATTTTGGAATTATTATATCCCAATAAAACTTGTTCATTTGGTTTATAGTTTATTTTGGGCTGATGATATCAATTTCCACAATCTCCACAACTTGACTATAATTCTCATAATAATAAAATGATTAGAGAACTACACACACCTGCTTAGAGATGAGCTCATCAATGCTTTCGTGATCAAGATCGATTCTTGTATCTGGTGCTGTGTCGGAAGAAGACGTCTTCTACAATAAATGAAATGAAATGAAATTTCTAGTATGGATGCAGAGAGAGAGAGAGAGAGATTGGTGGCACAGCCCCATCAATACTCATATCACTCGAGACTACTATTAGAAATGAGAGAGATCACCCAGTGTCTCACCTGCTGCACAATCGGCAGACCACACTGGGATTCATCCTTATCAATATCATTCATGCCAGAGAGATCATCTTTCTTGTCGTCTAATTTGCACGCTGTCACCTAGTATATACATTGATAAAAAAATATTGCGATTTATTTTAGTATAGGTAGGATGGTATTATTAAACAAGACACATTTAGCTGACTATAATTGGTAGCCAATCAAAATATAAAATTTCAGTAAAATCGATTAAATGTTTCCCAAAATTTGATATTATATTATGTATGCATATGTAAACATTTTCAGATGAAACAATTATAATGCGACACGGGGCATGACAGAGCGAGTTGTTATCTGTTATCAGTTTTGTGACACACCAAATAGACAACACACGGTATAGTGACTGATATATGACCGATTTCGCTCAATTGAAGACTCATCAGGCAATAGAAAAACCGCCTGATGAGAAGAACTAAAGCACTTAAACCACCACTCCCTCCTTATATAGTACATATTCTAATTAATATATTATCAATTAGAAAAGTGTGGTATTAAGTAAGACGAGAGAGGGATTAAACCACATTAAACTTACTTCTTAAATAATTCGTACACAGGTTCATAACAGATGGTTTAGAGTGTGGATCTGTTTGAAAATTATCGCATGATAATATGTCTATACTTTATAGCTATATTACATAAAAAATAATCAGGGACGCTTTTAAAATTATTAATCTTAATGTTACTGTGATAATGCCTCCTTGATATGCCTCTAGCAGGAGTTAGTAATTGTGTAATTATTACATTGCTACGATTTCTCCTTAGATTTAATTAATCGTATCCATAAAATGATGCCTTATTACCAGAAGTTATTACCCAGACTCTTATATAATCACATCATCCTATAGTTGATTAATGTTTCCTGACTATAAATTAATCTCTTCAATAAAGTTAAAGCAAAAGTTATTATGATGACAATTAAATCATAATGTCACCATATAAGTTACCATCGTTATTTAAGTTTATAAGGTAGATAGATATGTAGATAGAGAGAGAAAGAGAGAAAGAGAGCATTGGAGATGCAGAGGAGCAAAACGGAAGTATAATGGCGATGATTATTTTTGAAAGAAATTAATATGCAAATAGACGCTGAAACAAGGGATTGAATTTAAATATTTGAAACTTCACATTTTTAAATAATTTGAATTGGAAAACAGACACATTTTATGAAGGAAGGCATACATATAAAAATATTATTATAAAGTGTAGTAAATATCAGAAATAACAGTCGGGAAATTTATTCAAATCATGGAATTATTCATAGAGATTTTTACCCCAAAACGAAACTACAAGAAGAAGAAAACATCGACATGTGAATAAAATCAACCAGCACATCCTTATCTGGAAATAATTGATGGAAATTTATAGGAATTCAACAATTATACGCATGAAAGCTTAAATTATTAATATCTTCGTTATACCTTTGATTTTGGATTAGATGGTGCGACTTTCTTTTCCTTTGAAGTGTCATTGGTGGATGTAACCTGCTGGTGAATGAAATGAAATTTTATTCACCAGTTTAAATTGGTGATTTTCAAAAAAAAATGATTCGCATTAAAAATTACTTTTTTGATAGGCGATCTGCTTAATTGTTTCGGATTGCGAATCTCTTTCGACTTGTTGTATTTTATAAGATGAGACTGAAATTTATGAGAGATCAAATAAGTTCAGGCTCAAGTTCATCAATTATAGAATAATGTTTTGGTTTTCATAGAGATCATAGGGCCCATAGAGATCGGATCTTTTGTTTGTTTGCTTTGAACAGAGACATAAACAAAAGATCCCATCTCTATGAAGGGCACAAATGGGCTAGGAGTGTAAATAATAGTTAATCCATAGACTCACATCATTGCTTCCACCAAGACGTGTGGAATTAAAGACACTAGCTGGAGCTGAATATGTAGGAAAATGACAAATTGACAAATGATAAATTTAAATAGTATATTTAAAAATAATCATTAAATATATATTTTAGTTAGCTACACCGCAGTCCAGGTGTCAAAGGTTCGTAAATTAAGATTGCATTTTCTTTTCCAAGTACAATCTCCAAATTTTAGCTAATTGTGAAGTCTTCATATCATTCAATCGTATAATCGAAAGCAATTGTGAATGATTGCGATGAAATCCGGTATTTTTAAAGCTTCATTACAGTGTGAATATTGCATTGCTTATTTATACAATGGGTAGCAAACAGTGTGTTAGTGTCTGCAAAATGGGACACTTATGGAAAAGAATCTCACAAAAGAGGTATTTTATCTAATGACTATCTATCTACATATCTATGATTTCAATGATTTTTTTGACTGAGAATTATTATGAAATAATATCTCGAAAGAAGGATTGATCAAAATATTAAACATTACATTCATTCATTCCCATTCATTCTCATTCATTTACAAAGCAATTTTATACTGAATGCGACTCTCTATTTCTTGATAAAGAATTTCAACCACTCAAATTTTAGTGAAATATTTTCGGCACCAATGAAACTAAATGTGCGAGGTTAACGAGAGAATCAGAGGTTTCCTATTTAAAGGATATACATACCTATACCGGCAAATAAAATATGATTATAATATTCTAAATGGATGATCAGACGTTGCAGAATACATCACCTCTAACCATAATAGTAAACCTGAATCAGACCCAGAACAGCACAACCTTTGAGAACGATGCCAGACAAGAATCAGTGAGGAAGTTAATAACTGTTTACTCATTGTTGTTGGTGATATTGGGATGTCTGGGAAATGCATATAATATTTACTATTTCGCCACCACGAAATCCATCAAGAGGTTTGGAAGAAGACTTATGCTGAGTATGGCCATCGCTGATATCATCTCCCTGTTGAATGCGCCGCTGAGATATTTCATAATTTTCCAATACGAGTATGATATCAGGGCCATTAGTCTAGCGATGTGTAAAATGCAAAGCTTTCTATTGTATTCGGCGAGGGATTTTTCATTTTTCTTTTTGGAAACATTGTCATTTGAAAGATTTTTAGCGGTCAGTTATCCCCTCAAAGTGAAGTGCATTTTCACTAAGAAGGTTAAAATAGTGATCTTTAGTATCGGAACGTTATTAATTTTGTCTAAAGATAGTCTGTGGTTTCCAATCCAACATGAAGAGGACTGCTCTTATCTTCCGACTAGTATCTCTGTCGCTCACCAAATATTTGATAATATTTACATTTGGCAAACCTTCTCATTCCTGCTGGTGATCAATATCATCATTTTAGTCATATTAGCTAAACGGAAGTACGCCAGAGACAATACGATATCGAGAAAATCGAGAATAACCGTCATATTCCTCATTGGTTTGTCATTTATCATGGCCATCACCAGTCTGCCCTATATGATATTTAACATTGTCATCCGACTTAATGATAATAAATTGAGGGACAGTATGGACTTTGAACAATACATGGTAACCTTTTTTACCCTCAGTTGTATCTTTTACACAAACAATGGCATCAACTTTTTCTATTATTTGGGAACATCGATTGATTTCCGGAATCGCTTTGTCACATTAATTACAACTGGTAAATCGCCAAATAGGAGACAATCAGCGGCTGATTTAGCAACCAAGAGAATGTCACTCTCGATGGATAGAATGCAGCAATATGGAGTTTTTAAACAAATTGATCAGTAGTCGCACCAAGATCGTATATCAGTATTAATCACTGTTTGTTAATCGATGTATAAAATAAGTTTATTATTGTATATAAGTACTGTATATTATACACATAAATATATCACTCAATATTATTGTATTCCTCAACTTAACTCAACTATCATTCGGATGTTTGAAGTAAGATGATCTCGACATAGGTCACATGCTAGCTATATTGCTAGTAAAAGGTTGTTTGTTGACTTCAGATAGAATTTAAGTAGATAATTTTAACGACGATAATACAATATCCCTCTAGTCTAAAGCATATAGATAGATGTCTTATTTAGTTGAAAACTTCTTATGTATTTGTTTTTTCCATATTCGACAAGTTTATCAAATAAGCGTTTATACTCTTGGTAGAAAATATTGAAAGCAATTTATCATTTATCCATATGCTATTTGAATGCAGCAACATTAATCAATCATTTTGGTTAGGCATAGATATACGTATTGATATAAAGGAAAATCAATAGTCATGGTTTTGAAGATTTTCTAGTTGTATTATAATAAGGGAGGAATATCGAAAGAGAAACATTTATTGTTTTTCAGCTACGCAGTGGTACAGTGGTAATTAATAAACACTTTCCTTTATAATCTTTTTGATGATAAACAAAATCGGAATATTTTCATCTATTTTTTTAATCGTTACTATGCGAGTCATACTGAATTTAATTACACTTTTTAATTACTAATTCGAGTAAAAAATATAGAAATAATTTGTATATCCGAATAAATTTCTTCAAACGACAATTATTTCGACCGCTACAAATTATTTCTATATTTTTGCCTTCTTCAATGTCAACACCAGGAAGAAAATACTAAACAGGAAACAGTCTCTGGACGACTCTATGTCATGGTACATTCGCTACAGTTTTAGTCAAGAGAGCAGGATGAGAGACACGTCTCTCAGTTGACGGGGTAGCGGGATCGAGTCTCATGAATAGCATCAAAATGCTCAGCAACCCCACATAGATCAAAATATTATTTTGAAAGTTTAATAATTTTAAAATATTTTCGGCACATTTATAGAAAAATGTTATTTGAGAACTATAATTGCATTTATTATTCCATGCTTTCATAAGCTATATAGTAAACACAATTAGTATAACTTGACGAAAGAACATAAACTTGGATTACCTTTTCTTTTAAGAAGCATTGCAACTGTAAATATGTATAGAGGTTAAATATAACATGGTAAAAGATATGAGAGGAGAGATAAAGCTCCACAAAATCTGGGTTCATTAGTTTGAACAACTTTAATTGTGGTAAATACTATAGGCATTATATTGTTATCGATCGAGCATGGACAATTTATTTAGGGAGTAAATAGGCGACAGACAGAGAAATCCGAGACAGTTTACAATGAACTGATCCCGAAAACAGCTTCTAATACAACTTATGATCAATACTTGAACTGATAATCATATTAAAACTTCATGGGGAGATTCCACTGACTGAGGTTAATTGAAGCACAATCAACCAAGAGAATAGATTTTGCATTATTTTTAATGCATTAACTATACTATTATCAGAATTTAATAATCGAAGCAAATATTAGTATTCTCAACAACAAACAAACCGTGGCGTAACAATAACCGAACCAAATCAATTTAGACAGTTTTGCCCGCAGAAGTCTATAATTACAGTTAAAATTGTACCCGATTAAACGAAGTCGACTATTTAAAGAATGACTTTAATTAGACTACAGAAATATTTCAAAAATTAAATAGACAGGTCGGGCAAAATAGTTTTAACAAAAATATTAAAACATCCTAGTTGGTAAAAAGAATGTTTTATTATAAAAGTAAAAACAGCTACATATATGTATCTATGTACATAGTTCCATTTGATACAGAAATTTACAAATATGTACAATCAATAGTACCTATGTAAAGTTAATATTTACAAAATCAACAAGCAATATTTTTTTCATAAGTTTCATAGCAATTTACTTGATGAGCAGCACAATTCGTTTTATTATACTGAAATTCGAAGTATTGGATAGTGGTTGATGTTTTTGTTTGTAAAAATCATTTTCAAATTTATACAAATTCGAGGAGTAGCTGCATTTTCTGATGAATTTTCTCGCAGGGGATTTATTTAAATATCCCATCAGCAAGCATTCTTTATGAAATTTTAGAACTTTTCATTTTTTACATCATGGCTTTCTTTCTTTCTAACTGGAAATCTTTCAATCAAATTTACAGGCAGATACAGATAAAGCGAAAGTTCAGATAGAGGCGATAATGAAATTGAATCGAAGCGATGATTGAAAGGAAAGACTCATTGCTTCTATGTACCATAATCTTTTTTGGGAAAATTCAGAATTATTTTCAACAAAAATAAATAAATATGAAAATACGTTTTCGGTCAATTAGAAAATTATTGGATCACAAACTATCAGCCAAAAACATGAAGTTTATGGTAAGAAAATTATAAATTTGATGAAACTGTTAAAACCCATGAATAAACTTGACTAGAGATTATTAAATTGTCGTTTATTTACTAATATTTCATTCTTTCGCTTTCATCAAGATGCTTCAGTAAGTAAATCGCTACAATAAATCTTCACCCGCAGCCTCTATTACAGCACCGCTATATGACAGGTCCCAGTAATGTTCCACATTGTGTTTACGAAACTGTTCACGAGCAAACACTTCCGTGGGACAAGTTTTGAACTGAATTTTATCGAATGCCCTCTGCTTCACAGTACCCTAGAATAAAATAAAATAAATAAATGCTAATTAATATTTTAACAGTTGATAGGAAATGAATTGAAACAAACAGAACAACAATACTGCTCCTTTAGGAAATTTAAAACCTTTCTAAAAAGACATTGCTGGAATGCTTCTGATGTTATTTAGTAAAAAGTAATATAAATTTATAAACAAAGAAGTTTTATTTTCATATCATAGAAATAAACAGAAGATAATGTCAATTAGAAAACAATATAGATCGCTCAAATTTATAATCATGGAAATATCTGATTTTATCAGTTATGAACTATACAATCTTGCATAAAAATATGATCATTTTGGCTTACATCCTACTGACTGAACATTGTGCTACAACGATTGACAATATCATTATAAATTAAGAATTCAAGCGATGATAATATGGTTTCTCTATAGTTATCAGACAAAAATAGCTTTCTGATAATTACAAACAAAAGTAAAAAGATAAATATAATTCTTTTTGTTTCATTTTCAATGTTTCAAAAGTAGATTACAAGAGAATTTTGTTTTGAAACAAGCAGTGCATTAATAATTGAAATTAGACATCCTGCAGGTTACAGTGATGAAAACTAGAAGATTAATTTTACAAGAAGCAACCAGTCATTTGCAGAAAGGCCCTTAAAAATATCAATAGGCTAAAAATACATATTGAGATATATTGTCGACCAAATTTGGACAAAAAAGATTGTTCCAGCCATAGATATTTCAAAAAGTGCATTCGACGACTAAAAATATATTCTAATAGGTTGTTTCATTTAATTTCCTCATTTTTTTTTATAGAAATTGTAAATCAATATGAATACCACCTCAATAATTTCAAGAAATCATTTTCTAAATCGAAATTATTTTTAATGTTTTCATTTCTATGATTTAAAAGTTTTGATTGTTTTCAATTTATTTTAATTTAAACTGAGGAAGAATTTATTTGAAAATTGACTTTTTCTTTGTTATAAATATCATAATACTGTTTCAATGTTTTTAATATTATTCTTAAAGCCAAAAATATGTTCACAGATGTTATTGTAGATCTATGCGATACTTAATAATGAAAGCTTTGAATCTAAATAAGGCCGTAAAAATACTTGTCACCTTTAAATCATCAGAAATGGAACTCAAGCCAATTCCATATTAAAAAAACTATTCTCATAACAAAGAAAATTGAAAATTGAAAAATTGAAAATTGCATTGAAAGCGACCACATTAATTGTGGTTAGAAATGTCTATCATTCAGGCTTGTATGTTTTTTATTCATAACATGAATAAAAAAGATCAATTAAAACAGTCAAGCAGCACCCATCCCAATTTTCAGTAATATGGCTATCCCATTATATTTATTGATTGATTGAATGAATGATAATATAATAATCGATACTTCATTCTCCGGAAATAGTGAAAATGATTGTCAGGGAAAACAAGCAATGTAATTTAAAAATGATCACGCAAAGAAGGATAACATAAGTCAGATTTGGTAAAAACATCTTAAGTAGCTGATGATTAATAGATCTCTACCTACCATGAGTAAAATATAAATAACCATTGCATATCATTAGCCGCGAGATTACAAACTGATAAAGATTAATATATCTGATGTTTTGTAAATAGTCCAGAATATTTTCGAGATTTATCTCTAATGTTAGCTGTAACTATTATTCAACAAATATAGTTAGTTGATCATTATAGTTTATTTAATGTATGTACATACCTCCCAGACGAGTACGCAGTATGCTTGGCCCTGTTTTAGCGCTGGTTTCGATGAATCTACATTAAGAGGATCTATGACGCGCTTATTCACTTCCTTCCATCTGATTCTGTTAAGCATGAGGCGTTTGAATTTCTTTTGCTGCTTGGGACCACCCTCGACCACAACAACGTTGCAGTCTTTGTTCAAGGCTACATAGCCAGTCATAAACAATTGGTTACAATTGCTTTCAACTTTAAATTTGTGCGATGGATTACTCAGATCATAAACTCTACAAAATAAATGATCTTGAAATATATAAGTGAAATAGAATTCTCATTAGATACTAATCGATTAGATATTATGACAACACTTTTATATGGACACTAATTGAACTCACGCAATAGATTTAAAATGAATTATAGATACATATATATATATATTTAAATTCAGTAATTATATAACCAGAGGCCTTTAGTTGATCTAATTTCTGATTAATTAGATTTAGCATTAGATAATATAAGTAATCGATTTTGTTATGTGAACAGCGATGCTATTACCCTTCATTTATTAAAGATGAAGAATAATAATCGCATTTCCTTGATTTCAAGAAGATAAGAAATCTAATAATTTTTGGTGCATTGGACAATAAATTGAACTATAAATCGATACAGACCGAATCATATTTCTAGCTCGTTAATTATGTTCAAGTCCAAATTGAAGCGAGCATTTTTAAGGCTCAAATTGACGCGAAAATGTCTTTAAGCAGAAACTCAAGAATTTCAATTTCAACTTGGAATAAATCAAATGAAATTGAAATGAATCAATATACCATTCATTATTCAACCGCTTGCATCAGTTCATTCCATATAACATACAGTTAGTTGTACATATGTATCTATAAGGCAGTTTAAACAATAATAGATTGAACATCCAACAAAATGCCTGAAATTTCAACTAAGATCTCTCAAGACTTTGAGAGAATATGCATTAGTTACAGTTTCAAATAAGCCTCATGTCGTTTCAATCAATTAAAGTGAGGAACCGAGCCATTAGGGAAAAACACTTTTCATTTATTTTGCATTTTCAGAAGCCTAGTTTAGAGTGTGACACTTTACTTCACAAGTAAACGAGAGATCATCCTGTCCCCTGTTGATATACTCAATTGAGGAATAATGATATGATATTCATATTTCAAGTGATATTTCAAAGAATCGGCTAAAGTCCTAATATATCCATTATTGATCTTAAAGAAGACAAAATGCTTACCTATAAACGGCTACATGAACACCGTGACTTGTGTCCTCCTTGAGTTTTTTGACCTTTTTCTCTCTAGTCTGATCTTTTGTCAATTTACGCTTCGCGTTAGCAGCCTCGTGAGCTCTCTTACGCTTTTCCATCTGCGCCCTAACCATCGCTTCAACTTTAGTCGGATCTTGCACGGCGTCGGTACCCAAAGCTCGCATTAAATTAGCTAATCGAACTTTCGGTTCATCCGGTGGAATGAGACCCAAACGAACCTTTTCTTGTTTATCTTTTTGAACTTCTTGACGGGTTTGTCGTCTTAATTTCTTTCTTTCCTTTTTAGTTAGGAAAACGGGAATTTCGGGAGGTTTTTCTAATTCACTCGGAGCTTTCATTTTTATTGGATGTTCCACCAAATGAGTTATCCAATCAGAATTAATAATATCATTTACACTCACTCCATCACAAATAGTGGAGTAACTAAAATAAAAATTTGTGAAAAGCAAGGTTGTAACGACAGTGAACAACAGCTGGGACAAAAAGAAAATCCATTATTAACTGAACACAATTATGTTTTACCACCAGCGTCTGTTTGCATATTATTATGATATAAAGGAAACGTATAGTCAAAAATCACTCTATTACCTTGATGCGACATCAGTCTTGAACAAATAAGCATCCCACCACTCAATATCAGGCTGGTAGGAATCATCAATAATCTGTTTCGGCTGGATCGTCGCCAACTTGGCTGCGCTTTCAATGCCAGTGCGCTTAGCGGCGGCTGCAACTGAGTTCTTTAATCGCTCTAACTGAGCTGTAGCGCGACTGCGTTGTGCCAATTTTACATATTTGCCCTCTTCGATAAAGTTAAAAGTCTTTCTCGCTTTTTGAAGGGGTCGAATACTAAAATAAAATAAAATAAAAACCTAATTATACACCATGTAAGTACAGTAGTTAATACAATGAGGAGGTGAATATCAATAAACAATATTAATCGACAGAAATCATAATAATTTTATTACCCTACAAAATCCTATTTTTATAGAAAGGGCCATCCCTTGAAATCTATCTGGAAATATCTTTGCAATGTAAAGAATTATTTATGAGAGAGATGATACTAATTACAAATAGAAAACGTTTAGAACAAAAAACCACAACAGATATTAGACATTCCAGATTAAAAATCAATAAATCAATTAAAAAATATATATCATTGATTTTTAAATCCTCATCACCAAAATATGAAATACAATCATCATAAAGCCTAAATAAAACTATAACTAATCTTCTATTATTGAACAAGATGACAGGAAATTGATGAAACAATGTGAGTGTGACAAAGGTTGCATTTAATAGATTTATTTAAATGGGGAAAAAATGTTTGTCCACAGACATTGAAAATAATAGAAAATTATTGATGGTACAATGAAAACTGATAATTGCCACAACAAACGACAAGTTAATATCAGTCGATATGAATAATTCCTCAGAACTTCATTGAACAATAAATAACATTAATCCTGTTGACATGTCTCGTTAAAATAATGTATCGATGTGCTAACTCAATTTTCCTTTAATCTCTAGAGAGTAGAGACGCACTTAACGCTCAACAATATGAGATGGAGAATGAATTGGTTGTCACAAAGACTATTATTATGCAATATGGACATTATCAGCGCACAATTCAGCGATAGGATACAAATATTAAAATATTGTAACTGTTCTGTTGTTACTCAAGTCAGGAGGTATGGTATATTTCAGTCTACTTCACAATATGTTCAACACAATCACTCAATAACATACATAGATGAATAAAAGATGAAGATCCGAATTCCTTTACTATTTAATTAAATCAGTTTGTTTCAAGCCTTTATATTATATTATCAGCCCAAAATGAAATTATTTTTATAGAATGCAATGAACAAAGTATCTAAAATAAAATTCCCATATTAACACCGGAAGTATGAAAATAACACGCATGATAGGAGGGAGAAATGAAATACAGAAAAAATTGTTTTAGCACATTGGACTTCTCCAAATTGCGACAGAGCTGTTTTGTCAGACAGAGAGAATATTTGAGTTTATTGTTTTTAGAGATGATGATGGACTGTCGTGAGACAAATATCATGCAGATTTATTTTGAAAAAATGATATGGATACTTCGCTCAAGAAAAATAAATTAAACTTTCTTTAAATAGATGAATAATTGAAGAGTTAAACATACTGAACGTGATTTAAAAGAAAATCTCTCTCTCTCTGATAAGGGACTAAGAAAATCTCAATCCAATTTTACATTTTCCACATAATTTGAAACTACAATATTACTAACTAAAAGTAAAACGTTCCACGATATGTACCAGAGAGAATTTTTTAGAAGAAAGGATGTCTTCTCTCTCTCTCTCTCTCTCAAGGGACGATCTGTCACGAGTGAAGCACAATTGAAGTTCGCTCACTGATATGACATATCTGCCCAACTATCAGAATCAGAAATAGTTAGTACGAATATATAAACTGTACCACTATACCTTAATCGAGGATCGAAATATTTCGATACTCTGATATCCTGAGTCGTTGGCTTCTTGCTCGGTACAGGGGGTTCGCTTTTCTCAATAACACGTTTGGCTCGCAGATTGGCCTGAAAATGAAACCGATATTTAAGCGCATACATAAATGATAAAATTAATCCATTCTAACAGAGACTAATCAATCATGACCAATAAATATTCATTTATTTATCTCTAGCATAGGAGAGGGTTGAGAAAGCATTATAATCTATAAATATGAGCATGAATAAATCACCTATTATTCAATATTCTATCGATTATCCTAAATAACTTAAAGGAATAAACTTCAAATCTTAAGTTAGTGCTCAATGAAGACGTAATGATGAAAAGGAAATTGACTCAGAGATCCATATCCATACTTATTTCTAGAAAGATAATGCTACTAATAAAAACGTGAGCATCATCGTTATGAAATGAGTTTTTAGTAGTATAATGTAATTACGGATTGAAAACTGTCTTAACCGAATCTATTACCACATCATTTGAGTTATATATATATATATGTATATTTTACATTTAATCTAGGAGATGCTACTGATATATAATACGATTTATCTGTCATGAAAGTTAATTAAAATTGACTGCTGACTTTCCCTCACACAAATGTATATAAATAAAAACTCTATATATATTTATAGGCAATGAACCTTCAATGTGGGCGTGTGATGAGTTAACTCAATAACTTCTCCAGTGCTGGTGTCGATCGTGCGGCCATGCTCATCAATAATCACATTTCTAAAATGATAACAAACATCACGCATACAGAAAACTTTCTACTGATGAAAATGAATAAGAACAGCTAGATGAATATTGACGAAATACATATTATTAGACTTACTATTAACATATGGAGAAATATTTTTGATTAATATAAACATTTTATTGTGGAATAAAATAAAACGAGAACGCACTCTAACGAATCGGGGGGCATTTTAAATACAATTTTGTCCAAAGCAATCTAAACAGTTATAAAAATAATGCTTACCTGTTAGGTTCTTTTGGTCTTCTAAAAATAAATGAAAACATGCAATTAATGATGTGACAAAGTAAAAATTAATCAACAACTATGAAAATAAATCTGTTTGTTTCAATAACTTATGTTGTTTAATTCTCATATTAATACCAACATGGTAAACTTACGAGGCTATAGGCGATGGAGTTGAGGAACCAGAGAATAAATTAGCAATTCCAGTAGCATTCAAAGAGGCAGCAATTTGTGCTTGCAATTGCGCTGCTCTTTGTGCTTTACTGATGGCTTCTTGGGCATTCATTATCTAGAAAATAAATTAAAAAATGAAGTAATCAAATAGATGGGAGATACTACTAACAGTAGTTAAAAAATATACATTGATAATTAAATATAATCATTGCTTGAAATAGGTCAAAGTAGTCCCACAGAGAAAAGTCCACATTAGAAACTCAAATCCAAGAATCTGATTAACCAATTAAATTATTTATTAGAAGAGGCATACTAATAAAATGTATTCCATGTATATGCACCATTGATTTTAAATTAGAAGTACCAGCATAACATATTACATATTCTGAATGCCAAAACTAATTGAAATTTTATATCAATATACTAAATCTTAAAAAAACTCAAAATGGGTCATAAATGGGAAACCAACAATCAGATCTTGATTTATTGATTGATTTCCAGAAAATTATTGCATCATCTCAAAAAGTTTGATTTTTATATGCAATCAGAAAAAAATGTCATTTTGAAGATTACTTATTTGGCTCTGGCATATGTATTAAGAAGAAAGTTCCAGTATCATGAAATCAGCAGGGTTAGAGTTTATATTTTGTACCAGTCAAAGTCAAAGATCGATCCCACTTTACCAATAGAAACAAGTAATGAACATAACTTTCTAATATAGACAGAACTATAATCACCCACCCATTCACTAAATTATATTTATGTAGCAATTGACTATTAAAATGACCCTCCAAATTCTATGGAAATATAATACATCCTTATTTCTGCAATGATATTAGATATCTAATAGCATTTCACAAATAAAATCTCATAGAATAGAAAGGTCACTTTAATGGTCAATTAAATAAACAAAAATAGATGGCAGATATATAATTTAATGGAATGTAATCAGTAAGGCCTAAAGTTTTATTATTCCATGAATATTAAGCAAATTTGAGATTGCCTTATAGGCAATCTACCCCTTAACATAATTACATATTTGCATTGATCTCTAAATATCTGCTAAATTCTTTTTAGTTGTCTTGAAAAGGAAATGACATAATAAGCTAAAATTTCAGATGTTTTCCTATTCGCATAATAAGAAGCAAAATATTTAAAAATAAACAAAATCTGAATGGATGACATTATAAAATAATAATAATAAATTGGATTTTCATAGCACTTTTCAAGTAAATAAAAGCTTCTCAATATGCATAAAATGGGGGTGATTCCAAAATGCTTCTGGAATCCCCTACAAGTTGTTCGCCTTTAGTCTATAGCATAAATTAATCATTTTTTTTTTAAAGAATAATGGTCATAATGGTGGCAAGACAAAATTACAGAAATTAGTGGTGTTGGTGTATAAACCAAAACTTTTTTCTTCTCTCACTAGCTATGTTGTTGTCTTGTGTAATGTGCAGAACTACAGTTTGATTGTCTTTTTTTATTTTAACTAAAATATCCTTTTAATCAAATGAAATCAAAAATAGTGCGATGAACTATACAGTAGTTCATTTCATTGCACTGCTGCTTGATAGAATCAATGAGTTTGACATTTACAAAATACTATTTTCAATAATTTGTGGTTCAAACTAGTTTGATAGCATTGAACTAATTTACAAATTCGTCCTTCATTTTATATGACAAATGATTGTATTTATTTAATCTGAGCCTGGTATATATTTACTGTATTGTCAATTGTTAATTAATACCTTTGATGCAATACAAATTTTCATAATTAATATTTTGATTTTTTACTAAAATTCATTAATGAGGCTTATGTAATATAATGCATTGTAGTATCATAGTGTCTTTATATAGGGAACTTCCCTATAAAACCTTTATTAAAGAGGTTATTATATGATTTCAAGAAGTTTGTCAATTAGTTTAGCTAGTCAATGTTAAATGTTT
>JAYMFX010085443.1:2428-13468 GCA_036784945.1 Monocelis spectator | reverse complement strand
AATAGACTGAAATTTAAACAGTGGAACAGTGAATTCAAATTTGACAAGAGACAGTGAAATCTATAATATGAATGCACTGAACGCAGTGGTTGCACAACTCACTACCTAATATTGCTATATAGCCACAAAAAACTATAGGGTACATTTGCTTAAATAAATTGAATGAAAGCAGCCATGACGTACCAGGTACGTTAATAGCAGCGAAGGAGTTAATAAATACAGCTCGCTTTTACATGTCTTACAATTAAAACATCATAATCTTGATGTGTAATTTGTCCACCACTCACATCAACTACATATGGTAGTCGTACTCCCCATTGTAATATGGCTCTCTTGATTGCTGCATGTGAGACCCATGCCTAACATTCTTTGATACAGGATATCAGATTGACGAAAAGTTCTCTGTGACCGCTCTACACCTTTTGCTGTTAATAATCCCACACAAAATGACATATTTTGTGTGGGTTTTTTCCATCATCGAGTTTGACAGATGCTTTTTTCATTGCAATAAATGCGCGATTGTCGTTTCCAATCGTGATATCTGCATCATTTCGTATGTATTGGTGGAATTTGACATCCAGCATACCGATATCTTTTTTATATCGGGCGAAACAAATCATTCAGTAACTGCTTAGAGGCCTCTGCAGAGTATGAATTTGGGGTGCCTCTGCCATGTTGTCCGACCGAACTATTGAGTTGGGTGGAGCATGCAGCACAGTCAACATTAATGCATACAACTCAGCTTTATAAATATGAACCTCAGCAATATTAAAGAGAATGTAGAGAATGAAATAAGCAATTAATCTGTAGCTTGGTGTAGAGAATAATAGGTAGGTAGGCTTGCTTATTGATTGGAATTCTTAAAATTTAAGTTAATGTCACACGGATATCTACCTACATCATAGAAAGTGATAAACATAATTTAAATGCAATACATTGCCATTTTGATCACCCTTGGTATTTAGAAGTTGGCAAAACCTTGGTATCTCTGTAAAAATCTCTGATTCCAAAGTTTAATTTTTTAAAACTGGAAACCTAAATTTTACATATTCATAGAATATTATACCGTTCCTTTTTTAGATGAGTCAATGAATCTGTCAGATTATATGCTTAAAGACTGTCCATCTGTAGCATATTACATTCCCGATTTCATTACGAAGGAAGAGGAAGATTACTTGCTAAAACAGTTCTATTCAGCTCCAAAACCAAAATGGACATTTTTATCCAACAGAAGACTTCAAAATTGGGGTAAATCTCCAGTTATTTATAATATAAAAATACTATGCTTTTTTGGAAAGCAAAGTTTCGGTATGTATATATTTAATCTATTCATGTATAAAAACTAAATTGGTATCTACATACCTAGAAAAAACTTGAAATCCTGGATAAAATATTAAAACATTCTCATAAATGTCAAATATAATTTTATGCATAAAATAATTTAGTATAGTTTGTAGACTTCTTAGGGACGATACTGCAAGCGCGAACTGACGTTATCGCGAACGTTAGAGCTAATTTAGGTTATTTCATTCTCTCTAGAGTCACACTCAAGACAGTTCGCGGTTAAGAAAGAAAATTATATTTAAGATCCATTTCAGAATTCCTTTGTTTGGTCGCAGTTAAGTCAGTTCGCGCTTGTGCAACATTCCCAGTTCTTAGTGTTCTGTTTTATGAATCACTCCAATATCTGACATATTATGTAGTTTTGTTTAATTTATTTATTACATATTCTTATAGCAACTATAAACATAATTTTAGGTGGCTTGCCAAATGCCAAAGGTATGATTAAAGAGCCATTGCCACAAGTAAGATTAACTGAAATATTTTCTAATTTATATATAATATAATCTATTAATAATTTTCTAAAACAATGTCATGCATTGCTTTAGTGGTTGGCTAATGTCATGTCCAAGATCAATAATATGAAAGTATTTCCTGAATGTAAAGAGCCTAATCATGCTCTCTTGAATGAATATGAACCGGGTCAAGGGATTCTGGTAAGTAATTCTAAAAGTATTTTTTCATCTTTGATTTCGCCAACATGCTTCTCAAGTAAGAATCAATAATACCAAATTGGAATTGTTTGATTCATTTTACAGGCTCATCATGATGGTCCCCTGTACTACCCCACCATAACCACAGTCAGTTTAGGGTCACATACCTTGCTGGACTTTTATGAGCCGCTCACAGAGGATGTAAGACAACTAAAAATCGTTATAATAATGAGCTCGGTTATACATGATCATTTTTGACCTGAATGTCAATATAAAATGGTTTCATTTTTCTTTACAGGACGACCGTGCTACATCTTATGAAGAAAGGTTCTCATTTTCATTGCTTCTTGAAGCGAGAAGTTTAGTTATTCTTCAGGATAAAGTGTATACTCACTATATGCATGGCATTAGTGAGCGAACAATTGACACTATCGATATGAATAATTCTAAAGTGAAAAATATAGATTTGTGCAAATTGGATGTCAGTAAGGGAGATGACAATATTACATTATCGCGAACTACCCGCGTATCTTTCACCATACGACATGTGCCTAATGTCATAAAAATGAATTTGCCCTTCTTAAAGTCAAAGTGATCTATTTGTCTGTATACTGTATATATATAATATGTGTAAATATATTTCAAAATAATACCAAATATCGGAATTTTTACTTTTTTGAACGTTATTATAATAATAAAAATTTATTTGAGTATTAAAGTGGTTTTAAAGCGATAGGTATACATTAATATTCAGGGATAAAAACAAGCTACATTCGCAGCTTGGGTGGTTTATCCTGCATTTCATTATCAATAAATGCGCTCTCAATAATTGGTCGGTATCTTCAACAATAAATTCATTCTTTCTAGGACTCGATTTTACTGAATTAAAATCAATTTAGAATATTTTGGAGTTAGCTTTAGATATCTCGATTTTGTGCTGACGATCTTTATTTATTTTCCAGTGATCCGTGCGCTGAAAACCTTTTAACTTCTCATTTAAATGAGTCCTCCGGTTTTCATTATAACTTCTCTTCAAATCATGTAGAGCAAAATTATAGTCTCAAGTTTGTCAAACACTCATTAATAATAATAAACTTTATTTATAAAAAAGAGAGTACCTAATATAAGAAACTTAAAACTACTACATCTAATACAGTATTATAGGTAGGTACACTGCGGTTAGCTAAATAAATAAAAAATCTTATTAAGTTTTCTTAGCCAAGTTATAAAGTTGTTGTGGATAAACAACATGCATCTTGAGGTTTAATTGGAGTCTTCATCACGGCTAGTTTGAGGAATGTCTCAGTTTCAGTAAAAAATTAATTGGCATGTAATAGTGGAAGTTTTTGTCATACATAAGTTGAAAAGCATACCAATTTTGTAGTAAATTAGTCAAGATACAATATTGTATCTTGACTAATTTACTTGATTTGACCATAATTGCACCAAGATATTTGCAAAATTCTTCCTATACTAATAAAATTATTATTAATTTTTAAATCGATATTAGGCTTTTGTTAGTGAAAATCAAAAAGTTAGTTTTAGCAATATTTAGAGATAATTTTCAAATATCCGTTGTATATTTGAGTCTTTTAAAAGTTTGACTCCTGCGTGTGATCGGTCGTGTTTTGAAAATGTTTTGGCTCCTGCTGTAAGTACCTAATATTTAAGTTTTTCACAGCAATATCTATTAATGGAAGTAGGTATCATCAGCAAAAAGATAAAATTTAAATTTCCTGGAAGAATTACCCAAAATCAATAACATTTATAAATAATAAAAGGCCCGGGCTATTAATTATAATTTAATGTAGGTAACTTATGGATTCTTTATAATAGTCTGCTAAAAAGAAACATGACATAAAAACATAAAACACAAAAAGCTTCGTATACTAGACAACAGGTTCTGCCACATTTTGTAAATTTTCGAGTTTGAGTATCATTTAACCTTCCAAAGCAACGTTTGTTTAAAGTTTGTTATAAAAGTTCCTACATTCTGATGGAATTGGCACTGATGTTTGTAACCAAACATTTCTGCAATTATTGTGCAAAAACAAATTTAATTTAGAATTCATAACGAAAACATTATCCATTCTGGACTATTAGAAATTCCTGCCTGGAAGCTATGCTATACCCAACTGCGATCTGCTTAATATCGCGCAACGTAATTAGGTACCTATATATCATAGATTTAAGTCAACCTAATAAGTATACCATACTAGTACAGAAAAAAATTTATTTTTAAAGCATAGATCAAAGATATTAGAATATGAACCATAATCTGCATACACCTTTATTTTTCATGAGGATCATTACCTACTATTAAAAAAATTCAGTGATTTTAAATCAAAGTATATTCTGACATTCACTATTATTCTCTGATATCATTACTGAGTTCGTGAATATTTTTTGGGTCGAAAATTATGAAGAACATTTCTTTTAATGGCGTCTAGTATAATACGTATAAGTATAATCGAAGGTACTGAAACAGAATCTTAATCTTATTTTTGTTTTAAATCATTATAACAAAATATTTCAGTGCAAGCAGCTGTATCTAAATATATTAAAAAAATATTCTTCGCGTAATGTATCTCATTAATTTTAAAATTTCCTCATCCTTATGACTACGTTTTGAGTATCATTATAACCAAATTATGAGATAGTCATTAAACCAACAATGTATCACTGGTGGATCCTCCAGTTACCAACTAGACCAGTTGGTAACTGCCAGCCAGCCAGCCTAATAACAAAAGTGTTATGTAGAAATTAGCTAATTATATTGATTTATATAGCATAACTAAACTATATACTGACTTGCAATCTGATTTAGAGGTATATATAAACTTTGTAATTGAGCTAGAATAATTAGCATCTTTTCCCCTTTGGTTCTGTAAAAAAAGATTCATATTATTCATAAGCCCAATCAATCCCTAGCTTATTATAAGTTGATCATTTGGCTAGTTTAGTTGAGTACCATAATAAAATCTGTTTTGATAATAGTTTTTTGCTATCAATATTCATACTTGATTTAGGATTTAGTTATAAAGTAAATTATAATACAAACAATGACCCTTTTGAATTTCAGGATAATGAAAACAGTTGCTTTTAAATACTTGTCTGCCCACAAGATAGACCAAAATGCTATTGTTAACCTTGATGAAAATGAGGTATAAATGATATCATTTCTTTTAATATGTTTCTAAATTGCAAATTTTGAAGGTAATGTTTATTTTCTATGTATTATTAACTATAGTCTACAATAAACAATATATTGCTTATTTATAGCTAAAAGCTATAACCACAATATTGAAAAATTTGATAAAATTGCTGATTTTGAATTCTCCTCAGGAATCATTCACAAAAAGTAAAAATAATTGCAATAAAATTCAAAAGTTGTCAATCTATTCAAGAGCAGTAGAAATATTATAAGATGCTAAAAGATTGAATTGATAATTTTAAAATGTATTTAGTTTTCAATTCCCTATGCTTAGCTAACAATCAATGAGAAATAATTCTATGGGTACAGTTGAAACCAAACTATTTGTTAACTGAGCTAATTAATATTTCAAATTTCAGATAAATGAATTTGTTGAAGAGTATCTTACACAATGTGAAGATGATCATGTGGAAGAAAATTATCTTCAAGTTTTACTAAATGGTAGGAAATTTAATGAAATTAACATGTTTAATGAACATCATTTCTTTCTTTTTTCAATAATTTAATTTAATAACAACCAATTATCTACTTTTGATGTTATAGGAGTTATATAAAAGTATAAGAATAATGTGATTTTGACATAATTACTCCATTTGAAAACATTATCATAAAAAGTATAAAATTCTTGCATCAGCTTGATCATTTTCTCTTTGTTTTTCTAGAGTTTATCCGCTTGGGAGATGACTGTAGTGATAAGTGTGACATACTTGCTCGTTGCATCATCAAACACCTCTATTATAATAGTTGTTGTGAGAAATCAAAATATCATAGTTTGGCTGCTTTAAATAAATTTGTAAAACAATTGATTTTAATTAATTAATTAGAATAGTATAATGCTTTATGTATTCTGAATATCTCAATTAATTATTATTTCCCAGATTAAACAATGTGGTCAGTCAGAGATCCAAAGTTGCTTTACTGAGTTTCTGACACTGATTGAGGAAGCTTATCCAAAAGTTTTAGCGTATGTGTCATTGCCATTTATTTTTTGTTTCAAGTTAATTTTAATGTTTCAAATAGAAATTTGTCAGCCATAGTGATAGATATAGATAATCTATAAGTAACATATCATCTCTGCATATTTTAAAATTTCAGATTATTTGATTTACTTCCGCACTTCTTATTCAACTTAAAAGAAGATTCAAATTGGTTTAACCTGTTAATTAGCAAAAAGTAATTCAGACAATTCCATTATTTACAGATGAACAAACATTTTGTGATACCTTTTATTGTACTTAATGTGTTATTCAGTAATATTTTGAATTCAATGCGGGTTTACTCAATAAGACATGCACATTGATTTACAAAATAAAACCAGTTTTATATGATTTATATAATTAAGTACAATCCCATTTACACGCCCTCAAAAACTCTTATTATTGATAAGTTATAATTGTGTTATACATTTTTATTACCCCATTTGAAAAATAATATAAATATTACTACTTTAAGTAATACAGTGCAAATAATTCTTTATTTAATAATAATGTCAAAATTACTACTTATGAATATTATGCTATTGCTGTTCAATCATACGTACACTTCTATGATTTGTAGATGGAATGTTCACAATGCCTGTCCTCTTATCACATCCCTAAATTCTGCTACACTTTCCAAGAAACAGCTTAACAGTCTTCTCTCTAAGCTGCTGAGTATCCTACCCCATCAAGTGCCCGCTCAATTACCGCCTATGGTATATCAAATCTTGATCATTGGATACAAAGTAAGGATGGATACGCGCGATTTTAACTTGACTTGTAACTCGAGCTGTATACGCTGAAATAGTTTGACGTCAGGTAATAGATAATTTGATTTGCTCTCAGGGTATGAGAATCTCTCTATGAGGAATCTCTCTATCTCTAAACCAATAAAGATGTTCTCTTTCTGTCACTGCTGAGATATAAATAGACTGTAACTATAGCACCTAGGATCTATAGCTTGGATCCCGTAGTGACGTCATGGTTAGTTAGGAATACGAGTCATTTTTCTTAATAATTTCTATATGATTGTTTCTATTCAGTGCAATATCAAGAAAGCTATCGATGAAATCATTGAATTCTTCACTGATTTTGTTAAAAATCTTACGGAAAATAGGTAAGTTTTTTTTTTTCAAATTGTTTAGCTACATGACAAATTAAATCGCTATATAAACAGAGAAGTGGTTGGTTCATTATCTCATCTGTTTCAATGTCGTCATCCTTTTCAGTGAAGCCTCTTCTTCCTATAAGCAGTCGATGCAGCTGGTTGGCACTGTACTGCAGCACTTCTTCTATTCGGTTATTTATAACTCTTCTATTGGCAAGGAGTTCATCAAAATAGTAAAAGTAAGTCTAATTCTTCATCTTCCTGTGCAGTATGCATTTGCAATAAGCAGATCAGTTGGAATAGAAATTGAGACTTTTCTCAATTGTATGATGATCTCTAGGATTTCTGATCATAGAGATCATAAAATTGCGCAAATTGGCTTGCAACTCAATAATGATTCAGTCTGATCCTCTTTACTGTTCATTGTAGACCTATTCTCCTGAATGTATCCTGACTTTTGTCTGTCCTCTACTCCTCACCATTTCCAATATTCAGCAATTTAAAGATCAGGTATGAGATTCTCACTCGTTTTGTTTTCATTTGATGATACAAATATCATTGAATAAGCTATGCTATATATACAGGGTGAGGCAAAAGTCACGCCCCAGCAAAAAGAAAAATTTATTTAGAAAATGCAATAGAAATTCTTGGAATTCCCTGTCTTCTTATCCAATCAAAAGAAGACAGGAAATTCCAAGAATAAACACGAAATTTCCAAGAATTTCTATTGCATTTTCTAAATAAATTCCTTTTCTTTTTACTGTGGGCGTGACTTTTGCCGCACCCTGTATATGTGTGTATGAATTGTGGTATTTTAGGTGGAAGACATTTTGAGTCGCAACATTATTCACTGCTTCTCATCACAAAACCGCATCAAAGATAGCGCTCTCTTTCGTCACTACATGGAAAGCAATTACGATATTAGGGCAAACATGTTGATGATTGTAGAGAACTGGTAAGCAATCAATAATCAACCATATTCATATTGCGCAATAGTTAAAGGCATTAATTGTCAATTGAACATTCAAATCGACTTCTTCTCTTCTCTTTTTTTTTACTTCAGCTGTTTTAAAGGCTGGGACAATGTTGGTGAAGGCCTCGTTTTGTTGTCATTCTCTTTATTGCGTCAAGTAGTTTCCAAAGCGGCGCATGGCTTTCCACCGAAACGAACGGAATCTAAAGAGATTAATTTTCAAGGTTTGCACGGAAAGAATCATCTTGGTAAAGAGTTGATTGGTTTGGACAGCAACACGGAGCAGTCCTGTCAGTTAAGCATTCAAATAATTATCTCGATGTTTAAGGTAGGTTCATCACTCACTTGCATGTTAAGTAAAGGCATGAGTATAGCGAATAATGCATATTATTGTAATCGACTTGTTTTAGAATTTAAAGAACATTCGTTCTGGCGTGATTTCAACCATTGTGAACGACATCATTACCAACTGTTCGAAACCAAATGTTCAAGTCTATTTGGGTAAGTGTTCATTCACATTTATTCATTCAACAAGAAATTCAATTTTATAAAAATATAAGGAAATGCTCAATGCATCTGTCAATGTGTAATGTTCTTTTCATTCTTCCTATATATAATAAGAAAAAATGTCTTGTTGAACTGTTTTTCTATTACATGTTTTCAGAGCTGTTGTCCTCGCTGATAATAAACTCACCTGAAGAGTTCTCCGCGGATCTGCGTCACATTCACCGCCTCACCAACCATTTACTACACCTGCCAACCAACGCGGCCATCGCACTGGTGCATGCTTTAGTACCGCTTGTGCAGACCAGTTTGATATTTAAGAATCAGCTCATTATGACACTGAGAAAGGCTGTCTTTTCGAGATATTTAGAAGCTCAAAAGATGGCCGTGGCTTCTCTAATTCTCATGCTGAAACACTTTCAGGTAGAATTCGAAATTATAATTAAAAATTAATTATACATATATTGTGCTATTACTACTATGAGTAGTAACGTGATTAATATGTTTGATTTGAATTTTTTCTTTGCAATCATTGGATCGCTTTGCGAAATGACCATTATTTCAGTTATACTGAGCTGTGTGGATTAACTATTCTCTTTTTTAATCTCTGTATAAAAAAATCTTTTCCTCCGAGATGGTATTATGTTTTGTAACAGTGGACTGTTGCACAGTATTACTGACAATAGAAATAGATAGACTGCTTCCTTTATTTGTCACCATGACGACAGTGATGGTGACAGTAACCTCTC
The DNA here is from genome assembly GCA_036784945.1 of Monocelis spectator. Classification (NCBI taxonomy): domain Eukaryota; kingdom Metazoa; phylum Platyhelminthes; order Proseriata; family Monocelididae; genus Monocelis; species Monocelis spectator. Next base: position 3,949 of record JAYMFX010085443.1, on the reverse strand, counting down.
TAATACACTGCGTTTCTATTCAGCCGTACAAACATTGCTTAGTGCATCCACAAGCATATTGCCTATTTATCAGAAAGTAGAAACTTCACTCTGACAAAAATTCTCGTCACTTGATATAATAAAATTGGCAAACTATTCATTATCTTCTAGCTATCTTTGCCAATAAAAAATATATTTGTTTCCTTATCTAGTGTTACATAAATTGATATATTAAATTGACTAAAACTAAACTGAAAAAATGTGTATAGGTAATCTACTTTCTCTCTCCAACTCGAGTCTACTTGCTGTGTGTTGTGTTTTTATTTTCTAGTAGACAATCCTTTCTCTCTCTCTCTCTAACTCGAGCCCACTTGCTGTGTATAGTGTTTGTATTTTCTAGTAGACAATCCTTTCTCTCTCTCTCTCTCTAACTCGAGTCTACTTGCCGTGTATAGTGTTTGTATTTTCTAGTAGACAATCCTTTCTCTCTCCCAAATCTCCCTGTAATTTAATATGTATTTTCAGATATCAAATGGGTGCCAGCAATCACAGGCGAGTTGCTCTTTTAGTGGAGGACTGTTTCTCAGTCAGTTCAGTCAAATGCCCAGTCAGGTAAGAAATCATTCAATAGATATCCCTTACAACATATGGAAGTCAACTTGTTACTCAAAGCTATCCTCAAATGAGTTACTCTCTACTCAACATTATAAGTATTCCAATAGGTTCGTGTGTGTTGTAGGGTGCTGTTTTCACCTAATTCGAATTCTTTTTAGTAAGACTGATTTGAAATGAAGAACATTTTTTATTCGTGTTGATATATTGGATTTACCATTTTGTTTTACCAAGTTATTCTTTAAGCTGAATGGTAAATATATCCCAATCCTAAAGGACAATTATTTAGAAACTTGATGGGTTTTTTCACAGTTTGGACTATAGCAGTATCCGAAAAAACAATTAACCAATTTCAATTCTGAATAATAAACACATTTTTAGAAGAAAGAGATGACTTCGTTTTCCTCTCTCTCTCTCTTGCCGTTTCCTATTTTTTGCTTCTCTTTTTGGCCTTCTGTTCTTATTCGTCCTTCTCTTTTACCCCTCCCTCCTCCATTCACCTCCGTTCCCAGTAAATCAGATAGTACAGTATGCTCTTCTGAATGATTTTAGTATCTGGAAAGTGAAGACAAAGCTTCTGTTAATGAGCTATTGTGCTCTGAGATACTCACTCTGGTGCAGAGATCGATGGTGCAATCGCATGAAATCAAGCAAGTTCTCTATAGAGTACGGGTCTCTCATACAATTATAGTATTATTTTGTTAGATTCAATACGTACGTTTACTATTTGCTCAGTCACTAAAGAATATTTATAGCTATACTGTGAGTCGCATAATTAAGAAACAATTCAAAGTATATTATTGTCAAACTGTTTTAATCTTAACAAGCGCATACTCTTGAGCTGAATAGAAAGTAGAGAAATCTGTAATGGAGGATAATCGAGAGTAGAATAGAGCAGAGAAATCTATAATGGAGGATAATCGAGAGTAG
>JAYMFX010085332.1:1935-13471 GCA_036784945.1 Monocelis spectator | reverse complement strand
AGACCATAGAATAATAATACCAAGAGAGTTCACTCTCTAAAATACAAAAACGCATATCGCTACTTTTGTCCCACCAAAGCGCACAATTTCCTATCTCCGCCATTATAAAACTATCAATTATAAATTGACGTCACTCCTGAACGCCTAGTCTGATTTTAATACTTCTTATATCTTTAGAAAGTGCTCCTTTGATATTTTCTTACGGGGAAAGAATTATTAAAATCAGACTAGGCGTTAAGGAGTGACGTCAATTTGTAATTGATGCTTTTATAATGGCGGAGATAGGAAATTGTGTGGGACAAAACCAGCGATATGCGTTTCTGTATTTTATAAAATATAGAAACGCATATTATCACTCTCTAGAGAGTGAACTACTCTCTTGGTATTATGACTCTATGAAACTCTTTTAGACACAAACCCAAACCCTAACCCTAAAAACGCTTGAAAATTCTATTTTTATGCGGATTTCCAGCATTGCATTTTTAAAATATTCACCAAAAATCCCAAGCTTTGTAACTTGTACTTATTGTTAAATATTGTTTGCACTGTCGTATTCTTTTCAGAATTTATCTAATACATTATTATATTACCTAATAAGTATCTATTCAATTAAAGAGTTATTTAAATAAAACCTTAATTATAAATGACTACTTCGTTTTTAATGAGTAGTTTGTTGAAATATATAACTATAATTTAAGAACACCAATGAAATATCGATGGTTTTATCTCAATGGATTATCACCAAATATTGTCATCGCTTACTATAGAAAACAGCAGCTTTGTCTACTCTAGACAATCGGAAATAAATTGTCCGATCTCTATAGAGATATGGCAATTGATTGCTTTCTTGTAATTTCGCTTTCTTTGTTTTGCAATCTTGGTAGGCACAAAAGTATGCAGAGTCTAAAAATACTCTTACCATGAGAATAATTTGATTTCATTGGCTGATTGACATCTAAATTTCAGCTAGCAGCGCTGCATTCTTATGATAGCGCGAATTGGTGAGTGATCTCTCTACCTGTAAATGCAACTCTGTGTTTTAATTGGAATGAGAATACTTTGATTGTATTGGCTGATTGGCATCTAATTAATGCTGATTTCAGCCGGCGCTGCTTGATTAGTGAATGGAACCATGTGGACTAATCCTTTAGATTTCAGAAAGAAAGTAAGGATTTATGTAAAGGAGATTGCAACAGTCTAATAGTCTAATAATATAAATAATTTAAATGTAGAGTTTGATGGTTTTTGAATGTTTTTCATTTTATCTCAACATCTCAACAATTATAATAACTGCGCTATAAATGAATTTATTGTTGTATATCTTTAATTTTTAATTAAAACTTATAGTCTCTAATAAATTATTATAACTGCACATTTTAGATAAGGACCGAATCAATTTCCTGATTTTTAGGAAATGTTTTGATTAATTACCGTTGTGAGATGGATTATTTCTAAACAGATGGCATACAAAACTAAATAAGCAAGTAGTATTGTTCTCCCATCTTCTATTCTCTAATTTAGGTAGACATCCTCCTCAGTTAATAAAAGAGATTTTAGTTCACAAAATCACAGCTATACCTATCACAAATAGAGGAGTTCATTCATGTCAATAATTCTCAATTTACTGAACAATAGAGACGCTGTTGACTCTGTTATTTCACTGCACCATTCACAATCAAACAGAATAACAACAATATAATCATTGTTTTAACAGAAATGTTTTTACTCTGACTGCGTTCTACAATTCCTTTGTGCAAACGGTTTGTGAATTTTGAAGATGAAAGGGGCAAATTTACATTTTTTTAAACATAATTTTGGTGTGGCGATATTCTATCTGATAGCAGGGACACAGAGTGAGTAGTTATTTTAAATAATAATAGGAAATTTCTAATAATGTCTTTATTATACGAGCGTTTAGATTGACGCCATTTTGTTTTAATTATTCATTTTAATGCGTGTAAGCAACGAAACAAGCGGGGTGATTTAAACTTTTCCAAACAAATTGTACATTGCAATAATGTAGCTAGGCCTGATAATTGATTTTTTAATGGCGTCAATTCAGTAGTTTTTGGGCTAACTGACAATGAAACTGAGCTTACAAATAAAAAAAATGGTCTATTTTTTTCATATAAGCTAGAGAAAATAATATCTATAAGAGAGAGAGAGAGAGAAAATAATATCTATAAGAGAGAGAAAAAGCAATATCTATGAGAGAGAGAAAGAAATATCTATAAGAGAGAGAAAGATAAGAGAGAGAGAGAGAGAGAGAGAGAGAGAGAGAAAGCAATATATTATGAGAGAGAGAAAGAAATATCTATGAGAGAGAGAAAGAAATATCTTAAGAGAGAGAAAGATAAGAGAGAGAGAGAGAGAGAGAGAAAGCAATATATTATGAGAGAGAGAAAAGGCGATAACTATGACTTCCTGTTTCTCAAGCATGTACTATTTGTTTCAGTTTCCATACCTTGAATGAGAGAGTCAAATATCAATAACCTTAGTTTATTCTAGCGGGTAATTTTATCCATTGATATGATTATATTATAAGAAAGGATAAAATTGACTTGAATAGGTTTATTACCATGATTGAGGTGTAATAAATAGAATAAAAGAATATGGAGAACTAGATATCTATTATCTATATTGGGAGTCCATTATAATTGATAATAATGTTTGTTTAAACAAATCAGTTTTGACAGCTTGATATCAACTATACAAACAGATGAACAATAACCATTCTTATCAGAATCATTATTGTCTATTATTAATTAACTAAAATGAATAGATACTGTATTGAACTTATTGACTGCGATTTTCATAGAGATAAAACAAAATTTGGTATTTTGTGCTAATCTTTATACCCACCTATTTATTTTATCAGGTTTTTCCCAAATCACCAGTAGAACCGTCTCTCATCGTCAGGTGACCGACAAAATCCACAAACATTTGGATTCTCTGAATATCAATCCTCTGGTTCTACCACTGGACACATATGGACAGCCCATAGAAGTGAAAATAGTATTCAATTTGGACAGGCTGCTTGCTGTGGTAAACAGAATTAATTTGTCTTTTAGAAATCAGAATTTCAGTCATTATAGTCACACTAAAAACAAGCGAACTACAACTATACATCTCTAAATCTATGGTTGTAACCCTTAGTGCATTCTTATTGCTATATAAATTCCTTTAACTTAGCCTAAAACCACAGAGTTTCATTTATAGGTAGAGAGATCACTCACTAACTCGGGCTATCATAAGCATTCAGCACCATAGAGATGTAATACCTATAGAGTGCCAGTCTAAATGAGATTGTGGAGACAAATTGAAAATCAAATTATGCAGGCAAATCATCAACGAATACTCAACTATGATTCGCTAAGAAGTAATGGCTGACTTCTAATCACGAATGAAACTCGCGATTAAGCTCGCCTGCCTGTAGCTGCCATGTTTCTAATTGTCGGCCCTCAATGAGAATGAGATGAGCACTCTATAGATCACCTTGTATTCATTACATCTCTATGTTCAGCACAGACTGAAATCAGCATTAAATGCTAATCAGCCAATGAAATCAACGTATTCTTATTCTAATTGAAAGGATTAATTTGATAAGCAAGTCGACTCTGCTTAATGACAGCTTTTAAATTCTTTTACTCTTTTGCTAAGGTGTCTTTCAATTCTACCAATGTAAAACTTAAATATAACTTATTTAAGGACATTAAATATTCATAATTTAATAAAACTGTCTTTCTAAACATCTTTCTATGGTTAACTCAAACTCAAATTTTCTCTATCTAATTTTATCAATATTTTATATTGTAGAAGCCTGCCGATTCTTATTTTGAAATTGTCAGTACAATTGTAATGGTGAGTGTATATTACATTACAACTTTCATGTTTACCAATAGAAATTTCCCTAATCGGGCCATAAAAAGAACCATCCAATTTCTATGTGTTTACCTTTTCGATTTCCTTGCTGTTATAGGCATTTAACTACTCGGGGTTCGGATGGAATCACACACAGTATCCAGTTGGTCTTATAAAAAGAAGACCAACTTCCTTATGGTTGCCGAAACTTCGTTTAGAAAACAATTTGAAAAATACTCTACTGGAACAAACGGATGAGGTTATAGTAACAGCCATTCCAAACTATTCAAACGTATCCTTAATATCCATGTCGATACACAAACCCATCGATATCTATTGTGGATTCAGCATCAGGAATTTCCCATTTGATACATCAGAATGCGCTTTTCAAATGTTCTTCAATGAATGGCAATTGGAAGAACTTATGTTTAAGATCAACCAGGAATTGAACCCATACAGTCTGGATGAACACAAAGAATGGAAGGTAAAGAACATCAGCTCGCTAGTTATTTCCAGGACCTTCCAATATGGCTCGTCACTGTTGAACTATAGCATCTATAATATTTCCATCACTTTGGAACGAAAGTTCGAGCAATATATCAGCTCTATCTTGACACCTTTGGCGACTCTGGTCATCACGTCAACATTTACATTCATTCTGCCAACAGAGAGTGGAGAGAAAATTGGTCTCTGTGTGGCGGTCATGTTGGCTTACAGTTTGTTCCAATTGTTATTGTATGAAGAGTTACCTAAATCAAATGATATTTCGAAGATTTGTAAGTATGATATGATTAGAAATATATAATTCTTCGTCTTTTTCTTCAAATGTCATGTCCTACATACCAAGACGTTGGTGATCATGGTATTCGCTTGGATGCATAGAGTAATAATACCAAGAGAGTTCACTCTCTAAAATACAGAACCGCATATCGCTGCTTTTGTCCCATCAAAGCGCACAATTTCCTATCTCTGTCATTATAAAAGCATCAATTACAAATTGACGTCACTCCTTAACGCCTAGTCTGATTTTAATACTTCTTTCCTTGTAAGAAAATACCAAAAGAGAACATTCTAAAGATATAAGAAGTATTAAAATCAGACTAGGCGTTCAGGAGTGATGTCAATTTGTAATTGATGCTTTTATAATGGCGGAGATAATTAGAGAGTGAACTCTCTTGGTATCATTACTCTATGCTTTATATCTTCTTTTTTCATTATATGTCCGAAAAATTGTAGTTGACGTTTTGAAATATACTTTTCTATACCCTTTTTCATTTCTTTCGATTTGTTCTTGCTCTTCTCATTCCTTATCTTTTGAGATGGTCGTCCTTTGTTGATGCTAAGACCACCACCAATGAATTATACCTTGCAGGTTTTTCTTGTCTCAGAGGATAATCAATTCTGGTGTAAGCACACATCCTTGAGGAGCTCCCCTACGAATACTTCTGTGACCACACTATCTGGTCGTGTGAATATTTTAGGTGAAGCATGGAGTTAAACCATGATATTATTGCTATTAATTATTATTAATTACTATTAATTACTATTAATTACTATTAATTACTATTAATTATTATTAATTACTATTAATTACTATTAATTACTATTAATTATTATTAATTACTATTAATTACTATTAATTATTATTAATAACCGGTATTTTGATTAATTTCAGCGTCAATCATCACTCTGTGTCAGATCATGTCCACGCTGAATTTATTCGTCACCGCTATCAATATCAAAATATTTCACTACGGCGATGAAGGAAGGCAACCAATCCGATTTATTCCTTGCTGCATGATGAATAAAGAGAAATCTCCAAACCATCAGAGCAAGATAAATCCCATTGAAGAGACCAGCAACGAAAATCACGGCCTCTTTATGATGCAATTTCATTTGAGGAAAAATAAAAAATTCTGGCGAAGAATGTCTCTTCATATTGATCGGTCAATGCTAGCGATCAATGTAGTGATCTACATATCGGCCCTTGTAATCATATTCAATATGGAGTAACTCGAGACATAGCATAATGAAACTTTAGAGTATATAATTGTTCTCTGTACTGTACTGTACTGACTGTACTCTGAGTCTGTAGTCTAGGAAAATTTAGTGTTTATAACTATATTATATTCATCATTATATTGCAATAAATGTTTAATTATGTTTAGTACGGGTACTGTAGTCATGTGATATGCATAAAATAGAAGTTTGATTTGGAAATTCCAGAATTTCATATTTGACTATTATTTGTTTTGGGTATATTCATATTTGATTTATAATATAAATTTGATTTGATAATAATAAAAATAAAATTTTTACGAAGTACGAAGTACGAAGTGCGTTAAATAGCTCAGGAATCTATAATTGTATTTTAATTTCTATGGGATTTTTTAAATTACAGTTTTTGTTTCAAAGTATTGTCTTCAATCCTTGCTTTCAATAAAGCTTTTCAGAAATTTAGAGTTCTGTCATTATATTCGTGTGGATCCTCGTTAGGTATTTTGGATTGGATTAGATTGGATCTGATAATCCTGACCATCCGTGTGGATCCTTATGAGGTATTTTGAGTTTGGATTGGATTGGATCTGACAATCCTGATCATCCATATGGATCTTCATGAGATGTTTTGATCAGGATCATCATATCCAACTCCAAACCCCAAACACCTGCTAGGGATCGAAAGATCTTGCTCGTGACAATACATTCTACGCTGTTGTGCCTTCTGGGTTTTATTTTTAATGTTAATAATTGTTTTATAATGATTTTTCTATATTGTTATTGATTAATTCTTTATTAGAGAGAAAAACATCGACCAGTCTGACAGAAAAGGTTCAATTAGTATATATTTATTAGTATAAATCACTTTTTATTAAGAGAAAGAACAACATAATTATTACACAATATAATTATTTGAAAAGACTAAAATATACATAGAATGTTTTCGATATATGTTTTGTATGTTTAGGAGATAGCAGGATTAAATCAATATGAGTTTGTGACGTAGCTGATGACTATAGAAATGTTACATTCTCATATATAGTATGAGAATCATTTTAAACTTAACAATAAGATAGTTGTCATAATATGGGAGATTTTATAGAGAGATTTCATTCAGAACTACATATTCACAATTCTGATGCTATTCAAATTTATGTAGAATAAAATGGTGCCTAAAAGTCCACAATACATAGATAGCATAAGAAAATAAACATTTTTTAATGAGTCCATGGCAAGTTGGGAAAGGCATGAATTAGCAGCATGAAATTTATAGTAACCATGTCGCTACGAAGCACAAATAAATTAATAATCCATTTTCTAATCTTCCTCAACTCCAAAAAAATCCTCCATCCATGATAAAACACCCTGGACAATTTCCTGTGTACGTTTGGTTGTTTCGTCAGTTTCATCGTCTTGACCATCATCATCAGTCTTGACTGAGTCATCTTTTTCAGGAGCTTCTTCTTTCGATGCCTTTATAGATTCTGAAGTGTTTTCCTCAGATTCAGGTTCAGATTCTTCACTTTCTTTGTCCACAATTTCATCATTTTCGTTGTTCTTCAAATTTGACGCGATCTTTTTCTCTTCTTTCTTTTGTGCTTCCTTTTTCTCATGAGATTTGTCGACTTTTTTCACCTTTTCTTCCGGCTTTTCTTTCTTCTTAACTTGTGCCTTCTTTTCTTTCATATGTTCGGAAGGTGGTTTATCATCTTTAACGGCTGTGTCTTTCTTCTTTTGCTGTTTCTTCATATCTGTGTTAGTCGTCTGGACTTTCTTCTGAGCAGGTTTTTCATTCACATTTTTGTTTTGAGAAATAGTCCTGTTTATTTTCCGTTCCTTTTTATCCATTGACTCTGGAACAATCTTTGATGGCGCGACTTTCACTTTTTCTTTCTTCAAAATTGTCTTCGGCATTGGCTTTTCTTTCCCTAAATTACCAGTCGCTGCTTTGATTTTATCTTCGTTCTTCTTTTTCTTTTCATTAATCAATTTAGCCTTTTCTACAACTGCTTTCGGAGTGGGGATGGCAACTTTCTCTTTTACTTCTTTCTCTCTTCTCTTTTGCTTAATTGATTCTACCTCTTCTGCAATGGTTTTTGGTGTGGCTTTGATAACTTTCTCTTGCTTCTTTTCTACTTTTTCCTTTGGTTTTCTCTCTTCTACAACTGCTTCTTGAGTGGTGATAGAAACTTTTTCCTTTTCTTCTCTCTCTTTTTCTTTTTGAATTTTCTCCTTTGTTTTTTTCTCTTCTACAACTGTTTCAGGAGCAGTGATAGAAACTTTCTTCTTTTCTTCTTTCTCCTTTTCTTTTTGAGTTTTCTCCTTTGGTTTTCTCTCTTCTACCACTGTTTCGGGAGTGGTGATAGAAACTTTCTCCTTTTCTTTTTTAGTTTTCTCTTTTGGTTTTCTCTCTTCTACAACTGTTTCGGGAGTGGTGATAGAAACTTTCTTCTTTTCCTCTTTCTCTTTTTTCTTTTGCGTTATTGACTGCACCTCTTCTGCAATAGTTTTCGGTTTAGCAGCACTGATAACTTTCTCCTTTTCTTTAATCTCATCGGGAATTCCTTCCTCAGTATCAATATTAGTTTTCACATCGTCGTTTTTTTCAAGTTTCTTTTCTTTAATCATTTTAGTATCACCATTCGCTGCAGGTTTTGTTTCCTTCTCATTTTCCGTTTTCTTTGAATCAGATGATTTATTTCCTTTTACATCTTTTTCTTCTTGAGTAACCTTTAAGGGAATTGAAGCAGTCGGTTTTTCATTCGGTCGATCTTGCTCAATTTCTTTCTTTTCTTTTTGTGATTTGTTCTCCTGTGAAGTTTTCAATTGCTTGGTTTCTTTTCCTTTTATAGTCTTGGTTTCTTCATTGCTTGGTTTCTTTATATTATCTATTTTCTCAGGTGATTGTTTAATTTGGGACAATGGTTTTTCTTTTGGTGGGGATTTGCGTTGTTCAGTTTTTATGCCTGGTTTTGAATCCTTCAATTTCTGATGTTCTAATTCTTCTTCAGTTTTTGTCTTTGTCTTTTTAACTGCTGACTCTTTTTTTTGAGATTTTTCAGTTTTATTATCTGTAATTGGCTTTTTATACGGTTCCTTAGTCTTCTTGGCGTCTTTTTTTACTTCCTCTCTCAATTTATTTTTATTTTCAGCACTTTCTTTTACCGTGGTGCCATGAGAAATTGGACATGCTTTAGGATTCTTTCGGCATTTCGTGAGTTTTATCTTCGCGCTTTCAAAAAGTTTCTCTATTTCCAAATCACTAAGCTTCTCTAGATTACCTGAAAACAATAAAGATTTAATTTTAAGAATTGTAAATTATCTAAAAACATAACATATAGGAGAAAGAGATAGATATTTACCAGCCAATCAAAATATCATTGACTGTTGGTCACATTTAAATTGGATGAATTTGTGGCCATCTTTACAAACAAATCGATAAATCTGTCTCAACACTCTGTTTCAATCAAATAAATTCAAAACCTCATTTAAAACGTCACAGCATGCATGCGTTCATACAAAAATGATAATGTTTTTTAAACAAATATATTAACTGTATTAAGTGAAAAAACAATTGTGAATGAAAAATAAGTTCAACATTTTATTAATTGTATAAATAGACATAAATCAAATCAAACCAATTAAAACTCAACAAAACATAAAGAACAATAAAATATAGTTTATAAATGTGTGCAAAAATCGATTTAATATCAATCAATATGCCTCTGATCAAACTGAAAAGTCAATGCATGGTAGGTATAGCTCAGCTGATTGTTCACCATGGTATATTTTATGACATAATGGCATGATTAGTGTCACAAGATAACAGGCAAGATGCACAACACTATAATCAATTAGTCACCCAATATGTCCGGGACATTGTTCTCATCGGAGTCTTCCAATTCCTGATTGTCCGGAATGCCATTCTCATTCTCATCTTCATCATCATTCAGTATACCATCTCCATCTGTATCATCGTCTTCCTCATCGGGAATGCCATCGTTGTCATCGTCCGTGTCGAGTAGATCGATTATTTCTTGAAGAACAAAAATAGTCACGATTATGTAAAACTTGATTGATTATTTAAATATTGCGCTGAATATCTGATTAAGTTTAATTTAAACAAATTCAAATAATTTTAAAAATTAGCATTTGAATGATACTATTTGAAGGGAATGAAATATTTTTTACAACTTACGATCATCGTCCGAATCTTTTATTTCCAGATAGTCCGGTACGCCATTTTTATTGATGTCAGTGAACTTCTTCAGCAATTCTGGAAAATTTAAATATTAACAATTTGATTTTACGACCAACTCATAGTTATTTGCAAAACTATCCATTAAATACAAAAATCGATTAGTTTTTAAAAAAGAAACTCTTTAAATATGAATATGACTTATTGGCTAATTGGCAACTAATGCTGATTTGAGTTAGTCAGCGCTGATGATCTCGCTACCTGTAACTCTGTCGTCTTGATCAATCCGATTTGAGCCACGGTAAGACGAAACTAGTAGATCTCGTATTGTTATTGTTGGAGAAAACATCAAGAAACTTACTGCTTTTCAGGGACACTGTTTTTCCTTTGCTGTCTTTTTCCAATTCTTTTATATCCGGAACACCATCCTCGTTTTCATCTTCCTTTTCGTTAAGAATGCCATCTCCATCAGTATCATCGTCCTCAGCATCAGGAACTCCATCATTATCATCATCAAAGTCGAGCATATCCGGAATACCTTAAATATTGCAAAGAAAGAATGAAGGTTAAATGAATTTTATTTCAGAATTTTTCTGTCAGAAGAGCTTAAATGCAACCTCTTGTCTAGTTAGTGCAACAGACAGTTCGACAACTGGAGAACTTGTAGATAGATCTTGGTTATTTGCCTCAATATCACTAAAGTCTCTATTTGGTGACACCTCGTTGGCCATTAACAGTTAATATTTAATATCTGAAAATGGATTAAATGAATAATCTTTTTGTAATAATTCCTAATCACTTACTGTCTCCATCAGAATCTTTCTGCTCCAAGTAGTCGGGAATATCATTCTGATTTTCGTCTTCTTTGGTGTCGAGAATACCTGAGAATTAAGAGACAATCAGATAAACAATGTCAATTCAGGAGGATAAAGAGAGGAGAATATGAAAGAGGAGGAGAAAGAGAGGAGAATATGAAAGAGGAGGAGAAAGAGAGGAGAATATGAAAGAGGAGGAGAAAGAGAGGAGAATATGAAAGAGAAAGAGAAAGAGAGGAGGATATAAAAGAGGAGGAGAAAGAGAAGGAGAAAGAGAAGGAGAAAGAGAAGGAGAAAGAGAGGAGAATACGAAAAAGAAGGAGAAAGAGAGGAGGATATGAAAGAGGAGGATAAAAAGAGAAGAATATGAAAGAGGAGGATAAAGAGAGGAGAATATGAAAGAGGAGGATAAAAAGAGAAGAATATGAAAGAGGAGGATAAAGAGAGGAGGATATGAAAGGGGAGGGTAAAGAGAAGGATAAAGAGAGGAGGATAAAGAGAAGAGGATATGAAAGAGAAGGATAAATGAGGAGGATATGAAAGAGAAGGATAAAGAGAGGAGGATATGAAAGAGAAGGATAAATGAGGAGGATATGAAAGAGAAGGATAAATGAGGAGGATATGAAAGAGAAGGATAAAGAGAGGAGGATATGAAAGAGAAGGA
>JAYMFX010085221.1:371-13471 GCA_036784945.1 Monocelis spectator | reverse complement strand
TATTCAATGTCTAATAGTTTCTTACCATTTATGATGTTCTGTTTAACGTGTGATGGTTTTGTGATGTCCTTTCTCACTCCCCCAGCTATGCAGATAGTGGATTTCCAGTTGTTGCTTCTCTTCATTTCCATTACTAGAGGACATCTCGTCATAATTCCTAATAATTGAATTAAATCAATTATTTTTAAAAAAATTCAATGAATTCTCAAAAATTGTTAAATTTTAAATGTTTTACTTTATACTGCTATCAGTAGTATATTAATTACTCATATTATGCAGTTCTCATCAATTGCTTATCAGTTCACTGACCTGGATGACCTAAATTTGTCATGTTCATACGTAAATACAGACTATGATACAGACTATATGATTTTTATTGAAGTTCATTGTAGTGACTCACCGGTTCCTCGAGGAAGCTCTACTCCAGACAGAGCCTCAAGAATGGAACTCTTTCCAGAGCTTTGGTCTCCAACCACGACAACAGCGGGAAGCTCAATATAGTCACTGACGCCATATCTTCTTAGATCATCAATGAGGTCAATAACCGGACGAATATCCTTCTCATATTCGTCACACAGAGAGGTCTGACCATTGTGATAAGAAAATTAAAAGTTCAAACTTTAGTTCAGTAAAACTCTTCAGTTTTTTATTACAGACAATCGAACTACGCTTACCTACAAATAAAATGGTCTTTACCCTTGTCTTTACTGTCTTCAGTTGAAACCATTTCATCTTTTCTTAGAAAGCATAATTTGATTGTTAATTTAATTTGTTGATTGCATACAAGCAATTAACAAGAAAACAATCTGTTAGCTCAACAAAGATTTCTAATTAAAGTTCTTTCTAAATTTCGAAGTTCTTTTTGGAATTTGAGCTAACTCTCTCTTTTGGCATATTTTTGGGTATAATAGAGAAGGCTCAGAGTCAAACATTAAAACAAATTAATTATAGGTCAACTCTCTATATAAGAACCAGATAGTTTAATAGTTGATTTAAGTTATATATAGTTATTATTCTTGTTGAAATGACAAAAATGACAGTTTATATGATATTAAAGTTACACTTACATTTGAGAGGGATTGAGTGTCACTTGTGTCCATATCTTAAAGGAATTTAAAATAAAATCATTCACTCAGTGTTATATAAACACTAACGTTCAGTGACTCAATTCTTTTCTCTCAGAGATATTATTTATACAATGCAACAACTTGACAGTCAGTTAATTATATATTATGAAAGGTTCCTGATATATATAAGCAGATGTTTCACAATATGCATTTGATGGAAGGCATCTGCTTCAATATATGCCATACCTGCACATCCATGTGAATCCATACGATAACAAGACAATAACAATAACAAATTACTATCTCAGTAACCTGCCATCTCAGTAACCTGCCTATATTAAATGTGTCATGATGACTCAATAAGTAAATTTATGAATTAACATGAATAACAATCCTAATATACCTAGATCTGAAGAAGGAAGTAAATACATCTGTAAACATATCTGTGTGTATCACTAATTGGTCAGGATTCTTACATTCTTACATTTGTATGATATTTTAGTTATTTCAAAAGTGTGATAGACTATATTACATCCCAAAAAGTCTTGGAAGTCTTGAACGATCTCAAACTTTTAAGATTACTAAGACTACTAAGATTTTGAAAGATTTCTTATCTTTCTAAGATTTTAATCACTAATCTAAGATCTTAAAAGATATACTAAAAGGTCTTAAAAGATAAATAAGATTATTAAGATCTTAAAAAATAACTAATCCAAGATTACTAAGATTACTAAGGTCTTAAAAGATTACTAAGATCTTAAAAGATAACTAAGATTAACAAGATCTTAAAACAATTCTTTATGGACAAATATCTTACAATACAACAATAGTTATTAAACATTAGGTTTGTCCTGGCGTTTAGAATCACGGCCAGCTTGATTCATGGCTCATCTTTCCAACACAGCTTCTGAAATTTAAAAAAATATATTTATGATTTGTATATATTTATATTTCACTTATAGAAACAGAAGTTACATGACGACAGGAACCCGATCGTCATGTAACTGCGGGGACACCTCTTTATCATGAGAATATTTATCGTTTGTTATATAAAATAGCTGGGCAAACAGATCCAGTTGCTCCAGTCTCTCATTGCTTAGAGTATAGACATTGTTGATATTGTGTGCAACCACTGATATTCCATCTTGATTACAGTAGCCAATCCTTGGCCACGGTATTCAGAAACCGTGACATAAGCGGTTTGTTCGCCAGGTAAAATCTCCCTTCGATCCCACGCGTTCTTCTAGCTGCCTCCCAGCACACACACGTAAGCCAGTGGTCGTTGCATTGTCGCTGGTATCTATCCTGTGCCGATAATATGCTGTCTTGATACAATGCCCACTCCTCAGCTGCGCCATCACCACCTGTCAGGCCATCAGGCTCTCTTCTCTAACAATCTTCCGCCCGTACATCTCCTTCAATCTTCCTTCAAATACCGGCTCGTATTTCACCTTCCTCTTGATCTCTCTCTTCACGCAATCAAACCACAATTTCACCCCTTCTTGTCTCTCTCCCCGCGCAGCATTCGCCTCTTCATCCACCTTCTCGTTCCCTTCGATCCCGACATGACTAGGCACCCATTGAAGAACAATCCTTCTCCCTCTCGCTGCCTCGCACAACCTCTCTTTCAACCTCTCTACTGCTGTTGCTACTTTTTCGATAGAGATTGAATTCATTTAACATGTAGGTACCCTTTCTTAAATGCCTTGTTCAAGAAGTTTTGATATTTCGAGTTTTCAAGTTTTGTCATTGATAGCATATATTATGTAGTTTATTTAATATTTTAGTGAATTACCTAAATGAAATGTTGACTAAAAGATGTCGAATTAGATTGACCGTTTCCATCAGAGTTTGGTGCGCGTTTCAGAAGGTCAAAAGGTCAAAGATCCCGTCAAAAGATGAATTGCGAAAATTCGAAATTCAGAAGTATTTTTTGAGAACCTTTTAGAGTAAGGACCTGAGAACCTGAGAGTCTTTTTACGGAACCCAGATCAGACATATAACTATTTTTGTCGCTGAATTTATGACGACTGAGAGGAGTCAAAATGAAATTCAACTTCCAAAATGTACAATATATCAATAGTGAAAAGTGAATATCGCTCTTGCAAAGTGAATATAACGAGCGAGCGATATTCATTTTTTAAAAGTGATATTTTTAAATTATAGTGAATTCCATTTTGTATTTTACTTCTGCTGTGAGATGGGCTGTGGAGTTGGATTCTGTTCTTGTTGTTCTACCTGTAATTTTGCGGACCTCGGAACAGATTTCTTTGCTTGAGACTTTAGGGTTGACATTTTTGAGTTAGGTAGAATTATTGCTTATATTGCAATGAGTTCACCTATTTTCTTTGATATTCTATGGTTACCTTTTGAAAATTGCCTCTTTTTAATTCTGAGTTTTTCTGCCTAAGGCTCCTTCTTGATTATAGCCTAACGTAAGGTGTGTCTTTAGATGTGAGCGTTATTTCGTTGGTGGGGAATAACTTGTCTATAAGTAAGTAAGTAAATGCGTTTATTATTAATATTAAAATGGAAGTAATAAAAATCAGATAAAATCAATAAAAATTCATTCAAGTAAAAATCAGACAAAAATAAAAAATAAGTAAAAAATAAGTAAAATCAAAAAAAGTCATGTAAAATCATTGAAATCAACTATTATGAAGATATCTACTGACTGTGGGAATAAAAGACCTCGGTTTATACGACGTACGTGAATAGTGAATAAAATAATGTTGTGTTCTAGGTAGTTTGTGAGGTATTAGGGTGATTAATTTAGATTATAATCTAAAGGGTGAGAGGTATTGTTAGCACATCTTTGGAATGTTTTGACTGCCTGTTTCATAATATAGAAGTAATGTTAACATAGTTGGTACAATATTACAGTTTACAAATAGGTAATAGTATGGCACCTTTTAAGGAGTCTGTTCAGGATGTAAGTTGTGTTCCTTTTCAAATGTAAATAATGGTGAACCGTACATAATAATACTATAATGATAATGTTAAAATAGCAAAAAGGTTCTTGTTATCAACCAAACCTTTAATAGATCTCAGAATGAAAAGTCTTTGCGATACTCTCGAACAGATGCTTACGAAATGTTCTTTAAAATCAAGTTTATTATCAATAATAATACCAACAGTAGAGTGAATAGTAATGTCGTCATAGGTTGTAGGTAATATTAAGAGATCATCGTAAAATAGATCACAAACTTGTTGGAGAGGATGGCACTTGCCGGATCTTGTGTTTAGTGCTTTTCTTTTTTGCGTTAAGGTTTTATATAATATAGCGCGTTCTGAAAAAAATTGCGTTTTCAATGTTTCAATGTGGAGCGAATGTTGCTTATGCATGACAATGCGCGGCCCCATTGACCCAACGATTTCTGGATCAAAATGTGATTTCCAAAGTTCTACAGCCTCCATATTCCCTGATTTAAACTTGATGGACAGATATATATTCCGGAACATGGAACATGCGAGACGGAATATCACTTTCAACAATACCAATGATATTAGACATTTCTTAACAGATTATCTTCAGTCATTCAGCGTTCAAATGTTGCACAGGGAATTTACCAAACTCCAAAACCATTTTGTGAAGGTGATTGAAAATGATGGAAGATATATCAAATGACTTTTCTGTGTGATTTGTGTTACCTTTATATTTACATGGATGTTTCTGATGTACATAGCTATTTTTAATAAAATTTTAATAATATTCTAAAAAACGCAATTTTTTTCAGAACTACCTATATATTAACAAACAAAATATTACTTACATTACAAATCTAGCGTAACTCAAACCTTTGCAAGCATTTGCGGATGTTTTTAAACCAATCAGTTGATGTTTACATCTTTGCATTAAAGAGTTGGTGATGATCTTAATTTTATTGTGGATTATAAAAGGGTAACAGTCCTCGAGGTTTAGTAATATTTAAAACATGGTGTACTTTTATCTAACCCTTGATAAGTACCGACACAAAATCAGGGACTACTATATAGTAGTCCCTTATATATTATATATAATATATTGTATATAGTATATATATCATAGTAGTCTCTGCTAAAAATCAAAATGTATAGAAATATAATATACATAAAATAAAGTTTGAGCTCTATCTTAAGTTGTAGGTAGGATACAACCAAACGATAAATTAATAATCTGGATATGGAAACGGAAATAATTATTAAATTATTTAACTATTAATAATAACATTTTGATTTTTACCGTATTATTGAAGATTATCAAAATGAAAATAAAGTTACATATGATCATCCCTCGTGAAATTCTCGTAATTTAATTTACCAGTATTATACGAAATTTTCAAAAAGTATCCATTAATTAAGTAAAAAAAGTTAATGAAAGAACATATATTAATGTATCTTCTATGTATCTAGTATCTTAAAAGTGTATAGTTAGTTATTTTTTTTATAACATCGTAATTTTCAAAAATTATAACTTTAGCTGATAATCTATTCTAAGGTTTAAAAGTTTTAATCAGCCCAAAAATAATACCACCGTTCAGTTTAAATTTACAGGTCGTGTTTATATCATAATGGTAAGAAGTAAATATGTTGATTATGTTAAACTACTTTTTTATGCCTTTAAAATCATTAAGAAAATGTTAACTTTCTTCTAATATTGTAATATTCGTTATACATAATTTGATAACAGAATATACAATAAAGTTTTAGTAGGTATTCTGTTCAAATATCCCAAGTAACTTTGTAAGAGGCCTCTGTGTTATTTAACCACGGTGTATTATCTACCTAATTATGTTAATTCTTGATTTTGAGACCTTATATACATTCAAACTGAGTTAAAACCTGATGATACCAGGTGTACATCTGCTTAAATCATCAATAATTAACAAAAAAAACGGTAAAAAACTATATATCACTTATATGTCAATTTGTGTGATAAATGTTTCCTTAAATTTTGTTGTGCATTATTATAATTGACATTGTAATCTCCATTAGCAAATCCTGTTATCAGATTTTAACTAATGCATGGATCATAATAGAATCATGCATTATAATGTCACAATTAACTACAAATTGGCATAATTATTTAGAATACTATCTGCTTGCATTATGCATGTTTATTGTATTAAAATCATAATTTAATGGGCACCAAGAATACTGGTAGGAATAGAGTGGAAACTGCTTAATATGTAATGGAATATGGAATTAGAAAGTTATATATAACAGTAGTGCCTACTTTACTTAATAACCATTTTTAACAATACATTTATTGAAGAATTCCAAAGATATGCATTGGCTGCAACTATTCTATGATATTGTATGTAGGTGTTTATGTTGTGTTGAGAAAAGACTCAGACTAGGACAAAATAAATAGATCTATGATAAAACCACTCATCAAGTTTGTGGTCGTATATGCATGGTCCATATTTCCATTGTATTATTGCATATAACATTGTAGCTCCTCTATCCTTTGCGTTGTACAATTTGTATTAAAATCATAATTTATGAACCCCTTTTAAAGATATTGACTTACATAGATTTTTATGATTCAACCCATTGGAAAGTTGAGGATTTATCTATGCTGTGGTACCAGCTTCACATAGATTATAGTTAATATGGCAAGATATGTATGGCATACAACCAAATCGATTTTTCAGTTCAAATTTATTCTAAATTTACAAAAGTGAAATTAATTTTAATTTAATATTAAATAAAATATTACCTCACTATGCATAAATTTTCATGGTATTATTGCATATAGTCTATTTCTATAGACATAATAACTAGATTCCATGTTTTTGTACACCATAGATATACAGTCTATGTGATATGGAATTCAGTTAAAACATAAAACTTCTTAGGACTCTATTTTATCAGTTTTTATATCTATAATTCTTAATACCTGACAATGATCTGTGCGAGTCAACAGGCCTTGCTTGAAAGAAGGACTACTAATTTTTTAATTGCAGTTGTAATAATTGAAATCTGAAAATGTAAATCAGTTAGATTTACCTTTATTTGCATACAATAAGTAAAGGCTGTGCATTTACTATTGCAACAAGGGCCATTATAAATGGATGTACAGACTTAATCCAAAACTATTTTTCATTTTTGAACTGTAAAAATGTGTCATGGTAGGTTACTATGAAACTATTTTGTAATAGCAGGATCACTGACACTGTGCTTTTATTATTAAATGTGAGCAAACTAGTTACTCTTATTGCCATTAAGACCAAATAGTTTTAGTTTCCTCATGTCAAGAAATTGTCCTTCAATGACATACCTTACATAAGTTGATTTTAATGATTGTGTACACACATCTATGCAGCTATTGCATATATTTTGTAAATAAGTAAATTAATGAGGTGATTCTCACAATCAGTCACCCTTGCTTACATTGACTATAAATTTTTAGAAATGTGTATCTTTTCAAAATTTACTACTGTGATACCTTTTATATACACCATTTTTATATCATCTCTTAGTAATTAATATACTAGGAAACTTGATCCATAGTCCATTTAACAAAGTGCCTTTAATGCAATGTGTTATATATTTTTGTTTAGGCTAAACGCACTAAAAAGGTTGGAATTGTTGGTAAGTATGGTACAAGGTATGGTGCTTCCTTGAGAAAAAACATCAAAAAAATTGAAATCCAACAACATGCAAAATACACATGCTCATTTTGTGGCAAGGTAATTTTTATATACTATTGATACTCAAATGCAACAGTTCATGTTTATGTCATTTCTTTTGTTCCTTAATATTTGTGTTAATTATGTTTTTAGGATGCCCTTCGCAGGCAAGCTGCTGGTATATGGCATTGTCGTGGTTGCAAGAAGACAATCGCTGGTGGTGCTTATGCCCACAGGTTTGTATTTTTAATAAATTAATGTAGTGATGGGAGCATAAATGTTATGATAAGTAATGATTTCCTTATTTATATATCCTGCAATATTCATGTGATTAACTATGAGTGTTCTTAGTCAAAGATTAAAATAGACATAACTAGGTTGGACTAATTACAAATTATATGAACATTACTAGGCCAACACTAAGGTAATATTATTAAACTTATCTTAGTATTTAGTTGTATGAGGCTGCTTGTGCATACGTTTTGTAGGGTGGCATGATTATAATAAATTGTCTTTAGATCATTCTTTGACATTTGATAAACAAAAGTATTTTTCTGACAACTAAATAAGAATAGGACCAATGTGGTACAATGTAAAGGATTATATGGCGTTCTTAATTTTAGCACAACTGCAGCAGTTACTGCCCGAGCAAGTATCAGAAGATTAAGATCAGCTATGTGAATTCATTAAACATTTTTATAATCTGTACATCAATTATGTCTCAATAATAAAACTCTCTATTTGGAAATGATCAGTTCATTGTTGTTCTATTCAAATTATTTTTGTTTTTTTAAGCCTTTGCATTACATACAGATAAGAGTTTTTAGATTTACTTATCTAATGCGGTAGTTTTCTCACAAATTGTGCCTATGTTTATCACTAAAATAAATAAACAGTTCATAAATTAGCTTAATACGATATAAGGATTTGAGCTCTACAGAAGAATGCCTGACAAGTATGCCTAATATTATAAGCTAGTGTATTCTACATCGCTGTGCAATATTTCACTCCCGAGAGATCGTAGGCTGCTTTCTTTTACTATTGAAGACGTGTCTCATAAATTTTTGAAATAATGACCCCCAGCCTCGTGTAGACACAGCCATAGTCGGAATAGTATGATTCATTATTTAGCACACAGCCATACGTACCTAGTCTTTCAAATTGCCATTCTTTTGTAGGGAGCGCTATCCGAATGTCATCATGTGCTGTCGGGAGTGAAATATTGTATAGACATTATAAAAGTGTGTTCTTAATAAGGGCAGGGCACTTTACAAATTCAATTAATTTTATTATAATGTTAAAAATTAGGAATGATTATTTTTTTATAGTACCTTCAAAAAAATATATGTGCAAGTAGTTCATGGATTTTAAGTTTTAGAAATTGATGAAACCCTTAAAAACTGACTTCTTTACTTAAGTGATTTAGGGCCAATTCATAGATTAAAGAACGACACAGTCGTACGTACGAAATTGAAATTGACATGAAAACAGACATTAATTGAATTTATAATGTGAATTTGCTTCAATTATGGATTTTGAATACTCATAAGATAAGATAGGCTTTATTCAGAAAATTGACAAACGCAATTTAACAATGAGTACTAATTGGTCCGAGATTGACATTTTTAAATATCATATGTAATGAAGTTCTTTGTGTTGTAGGAGTTGGCAACTGGTACTGCGAGGTTATTGCCCGGGCTTGCCCTGAGGTGATGTCCATGATACCTGCGTATTGGCAGGAGCTTGTACAGGGAGTGGTTGGTGTTCCGGGAGATCTGATTGAATAGCCTTGCAAGCATTTTATCAACAGTTTTTTCTATTTTTGAACTGGGGTTGCTAAGGCCGTATCTAACACTTCTTTTCACTTGCGCGATGAGTCTATTCCTCTCTTCTTGGGTAGTGAAAGTCCACCAGCTTTGTCAGCATAAAGTATTGTGGAGGTAGCGAGGGCTCATACACTTGGTGGAGACTCTGTTCGTTGAGGCCGTCTCTTCTAAGGGTTTTGAGCGTAAAGCCAATTTTAATATTGTGGGCTAGTAGAGTTTTGATTCCTGCAAATTTATATTTTCAAAACTGTGCAATTTGTAAGAATAACTAAAATATTTTAACATACAAAAGTTACATTTGTACATACGAATGTCTCGTTCATTAATTTATGAATTGGCCCTTAGTTGTTAAGGGCAGGAGATATTATTTCTGTTTTAATCTGCTTTATTTATGTTACTGTCATTTATTTTTAAACCCGTTTAGGGTTTTTCAATTTTATTTTTTAAAAATGAATGCTATTTAAAATGACTTAATACCTTGAATTCACCTGAATAACTGTGCATGCGTATAGAAAATCAGGATTTTTGAAAAAATGAATGGAAACCAAAATTATGATATGGATAATTCTGAAAGAAGTATATCAAAAGATTTTGATAATGAATCAATTAGGAGATCACAAGGTGAATTTTATAGCAAAAATATTTAATCAATGCTATAATCTGTTATCATTTATGTTTTTTGCAATATCTACTTTTTAATTTTAAGAATTTCTTTATATAAAGAATATTAAACAAACAATGCTGCATGAAATTGTACTGGAAGAGTCCTGATTTTCATGAGAGTTTAATATATTTATTATCATTTACCATACTTGGCATACCACAGTTTTAAAATAATATTCTTTTGAAATTTTCATATAATTTTTTTAACTAAAATCAACTAAGCATTGAGCTACTCAAATTTTCTAGCATGTACATGTTATCATATATTATAATTATGTTATGGCCCAATTAAGAACTTTTTTATGGTTCCTAATTACTGGTCCAAAAGTTCTGAACTATCTGACCAGTTAGGAACTAATAATTCAATAAAATAATATACATAGTTACTTTAATCATAATTAAAGTAATAAAATGTATATAGAGTTTAAAACAAGTTTTATGAATATATTATAATAGTAAAAAGTTCTGAACTTGTTGGCCCAATTAGGAACTATTATAATATAATTCTTGTTTTAAACTATACTAATAAATTTTATTAACAAACTTAATTAATTAAGTAATTATGTATATGTATATTGGAATTATTGGTTCCCAACTGGTCTGATAGTTCAGAACTTTTGGGCTAGTTTAAGAACCATAAAAAAGTTCCTAATTGGGCCAAACCAGTTTGGAACTTTTTACGGTTCCTAATCATCAGTATATAATTTTAAATATAATTGAAATTTAAAACTAAATATAAGTTTATTAGGTTTTATTTTACCATTTCAGGCTCTCTTTAAATGAATTCATTCATAAAATAAAATTATATAGACGGGTATCACACATTTAAAAAAGCCAAGCTTTTAAATAAACTTTTATAGTAGAATGTTTTAATCTTTATGATTTTTTAAGAATGGTTTTATAAAATACTTAAATCAACTGAATTCTTTTAAAGGTTGAATTGTTCAGAATATCAATTAATTATTAGTTTTATCAATTTAGGCTGGTATCTTCATATAAGGTAAGGAGAGTTAAAGAACTTCCCTAAATAAAGACTCAGTTATATTTGAATGTTTTGAATTGAAATAAAACGCTTCTTGATTTTAATATGTCATATCCAAATATTGTTCAGTGACCTACAAATCTTTAAGTATCCATTATTTAAGCTAAAAGCTTTTCTCAGTACTTATAAAACTATCTATTTCTTTGATTGAAAATCATATGGCTCTTTCAAACTTTGAAAGAACTATTGGCATAATTTAAAAAATAAATTATTTGTTGTTATAGATATATATCAATAGTTGTTGCATTTTTAGTTAATTTTCTAATTGAGTAAAATATTAATAAATATAAATTAAGTTGATTATAAGTATATAGGTTAATGCATGAAAATCTATGATTACTGAGTCAGAATCAGTTAATAGCCTGAGGATAATTTTTAAGATTCTGACGAGTCTTGTCATAGATTTTCATGCATTAACTTATTTAATAGCTAACAAATGGAAATTTTGAATGCCTCTTCTGCAACATATTCTAGCCGCATATCTATTTTCCCCCCGGAAAAATTACCATGTTTATATTTAAAATAAATTACAGTCTCAGAACTTGTGTTATATTATAATAGCATAGATAGAGATTACACATATCAGTGGCTATTAAAATCAGTTAATAAATTTAAACCATTTTTTCCAATATTTGTGCAGTATTTTAGTAAAATATTTACTCATTTTTCAATGACATAACATTGAGAACTGTTCAAATTTTATTCTTCTTTAGATTAATAAATTTACTTATTTATAGCAATGTTTACAATTTTGAATTCTTAATATCTGAACCAGGAAACATGACAGAAAGAATATTTAAGATAATGATTAATAAAACTAAATAGATACTGCTTACAAAAATATTCAGTCTTTTTGGATAATAAATCCACTCTTATTGAAAATCTTATTTATTCAGAGAGAAATCAATTTGTTTACATTTGCATGGTCTTGTAATAAAATAAAAAAGATATTTCATGATAATCAAAAATGGTTAGAACACTAATTTTATTAAAAATGATTATTGTGAATTACAATTTATAATAATTGAAAATTCTAATTTTCAGGAAGCATTGATTCTATTAACTTAAAAGTATTGGTACCCTCAGTGGCTGCTGGTGCCATTATTGGAAAAGGTGGCGAAGCTATAGCTCAGATCCAGAAATCCACTGGCAGTAAAGTGAAAATGTCAAAAGCTAATGATTGCTATCCGGGTTAGTGAACTCTATTATTATTATTATTATTATTTACTGCATAATTAATTGGAAGATATAAAATAGACATTCTAAATACTATGATTATTTTTTCATATATGATCATGAGAATATTTTGTATTTATGACAATTTTTATTAATAAACACTTTGAATGTAAATATCTTGAGTATATGTATTTAAAAATTCAGAATTTAAATAAATTGTGCTTAGCAAAATAGTCTATTAATTAACAATGTTTATGAATTGTTATTTATCTTAATAAGTATCTATGTATGATTAAACAGTAATGTTGAGAACAGTACATTAATGGGAAATATTCTTTTAGGAACAAATGAGCGCGTGTGTCTGATATCAGGAAGTGTCGAATCTGTTTTAAGTGTGCAAAATTACATCATGGAAAAGATTCTAGAGAAGCCAGATTCTAATTCAAAGAGCAGCGGAGATGGACGTGCCAGCATTGAGCGCCATAAACAGGTAGAATCTGCGTGCTTTTGTATAGATTTATTTACATCTTCTGCTATTTCTTTTCTATAAGAAGTTTGAATGTGTATGAAAGGACGTTTAAAGTTTAACAATAAAGCAAAAGCATAAGATTTCCATGTCTATTGGTTGATTGATTCATAAGATTTCCATGTCTATTGGTTGATTGATTCATAAGATTTCCATGTCTATTGGTTGATTGATTCATAAGATTTC
>JAYMFX010085110.1:0-13471 GCA_036784945.1 Monocelis spectator | reverse complement strand
TTCAGTGGAAATTTGAACTGAGATTTACTAATTTTGAACTGAGATTGTGAACTTTAGAAGTGAAAAACCTATATTACATAATTCTTTGTTTATATTACTGCTTACTCACTTTGCTACTTATAAACTGTGATGTAAATTGTATTCAAAATTTCAATATATAGTATATATGTGTTCATCAATATGACATAGTAAAGTTACAACCACCACAAGCTCAATGTAATGTTATCATTTTTAGGTGGCAATCAGAGGGATTTGGCAAGAGAAAAGCAGGCCAAACAACAAAAAGGAAAGGGAAAATCTGTAGCAGAAACTGCTACTAATAAAGGATTAACTCTAGAAGAACGAAAAAGAAGGTAAAATATTTTCTTATTTTACAATCACTAAAGGTAAATTTCCTATTTTATTATTTTGTTAATATTTAAATCTTGTTGTATTATAATATAATGTATTCCATTTCCTATTCATCTCTTAAAAACAAAAAAGATTTTTAGGAAGCTTAATATCGCCCATAAAATAATCAAATATTATTTATTCTGTGCAATAATCTATTTCGATAGCATATAGCATTCAGATTAAAACCCTGTTTGGTGTAAGGGTCAGAAATTTAACTTACTGGACAGTTTATTAATTGATATAAAGGAATCACATTCATATTTCGAAAATGTTTATTTCCTAGCTTGGTGAATACTTATAATCATCTGTAATAAAGCTCAGTATCTGCATTACTATTTAAAAACGGCGTCTGGTGTTTACGCTTTCAATTTTTGTATTTATACAATATGTTGTATTCGTTTCTTAAAATCAATTCAGAAATACTGTTTATTTATTTAAATCTGTTACACACAAGGTTTTCAATTAATACAGAGAAATTATTAAATGAAACATCAGAGTATTTATGACATTTTAAATATTTTCCTAAAAACATTCGATTGACTTTTAATGATGAATTGCTTTTTAAAAAATAGACTGGATTCAATTACTTGAATTTATTATTTATATGGTTTTGCTTGACCATTAAAATTTAGTTTCTGCTACCTTTTAGAGATGCCGAGGCTCTACAGCTCAAGCAACAAAAGAAAGCTGAACAAGCAGCACAAGTCAACTCAAAATAAACGGACTGAACCCTTGGAATTATTATTTTACGCATCAACTTGATTTTATGATTTTAATGTTTTTTATATTTTCGTTATTTCACCCAGATTTTTTAATATTTCAGAACATAATTAAGTAATGGGCTCATCCAGTTTTTTTGACTCGAATAGTTTGTATGGTTTCAATTTTACTTTTAAAAACTAAATAGCTGATTATAATTGAAATACAATTTTTCAATCTGTAATAAATCGCATTTACATCGTCATTCCTGAGTGTTTTGTTCATTTAATTGAGGATTACCAATTCTACTGCAGTTAAGTGTATACATAATACTCATTATTGAGCATTAGTTTAGTATACTTATATGATTTTTATAAATTAGTTATACGAGTTGAAGCAGTCCATTCTTATCAGAGTATATTTCATAAATGGAGAATGATTTTATGGTCAAGCAAAACAGAAAAACCTGCTATCATCTAATGAGCGCCGTGGCTATTCCCTCGCACGATATGAGTGGGAATAGACAAATCGAATAGATTCGTCATTGCTTAAATGTTTCGATCACTTTTGAAGTCCTTTATGATTCGATGCTGCATCTGCTCTTTAAAATCGTAATTTCGCAATTGTGTTTTATATGTACATAGATATATTATAATTATATTATCCTATCGGAATAGATGTAGCTCTGTGGTTTTATACATCTTTGTTAAATAAATATTATTATTAGTTACATTAAGCAGTGTTTCTTTTTTCTAACTTTCTAATAATCTTGAAAAGTTTTTGGAATTTTATGCATAATTTTTTTTAACAATGATTAACTATTATTTTTTGAGTCTTAAATTTAATTATGTAATTATATATTTTTGATTCATAAAGACTAATGTTTTTCAGAAACATCTTAGGATAGTAATACAAGTATATGAATATATGCTTCTTTATTAACTATAGTAAAAATACATTAAAGTAATGCTTCCCAAATGATAATCACATCTCCAAAGTTGACAAATGACAAATGAATGTTTACAAAATTTTATTGATCCTAAAACAGTAAAAGTAATATTACCTACTTTTAGAAGAATTATATGTCATAAGTAATGTTATAAAGCAATTTAAATCTGAAGTAATAGTAACAAGTTATGAAAAAATTATAGTGATATAACTAGCCACTATTTAACATATTAAACTTTTTTCCGTGTTCATTTCCAGATTCATTTCCACATGCATCTAAGACATTACATGGACTACAATGACAAATGACATACCAAAATGAAGCTAATCAAAATATAAGATGACCACTTTTATCCGATTTTAAAAATATTAATCCTACCTCGACCATTGTAGTCCATGTAATTTCTTAGATGAAGGTGGAAATGAACGCGGAAGAAAGGTTTAATACATACTATTTATTTGTCTGTGATAAATTATGATGTCATTTTTATTTACAGTGCATTATAATTCAAAATTATTTTGATATTTGCTTTCATTATTTCATAATACTTATTCAATTTAATACTGCCTTGTTGGTAATGCTTTAATGCATTGTGTGTGAAATTATATTTCAGTATTATGAATGCCGATCAATCAATTCTACTTTTATTAGATGTCCCAGAAGGTACTGAAATTGGTATAGATTGGAAATATTGGCAAGTTGGAGCCAGATTTAAGGGAATAAAAAACATACCATGTGGAATACATTTCATATATTTCAGGTAATATTTATACATTGACAAGCAAAAATATTCCTAATCCCTCTCATTTATGAATTTTATCATGCCATATATTCTAAATATTTATCAGTTGTATATCTATTATTTTAGTTCAGTAAATAAAGATTTTCAGTCTGCCCCAAGAACTGGTTTCTTTTATAATTTTAAGCCAAATGAGTTTCTTGTCAAGCAATGGATAAATTCAACTGAAAGTAAGATTTTATTCAATCAATCTTTTATACATTTAATTTTTCATATTTTCCAAAATAAAAGAAGTTTGCAAAATAAAAGAATTTGAACAGTCAACATGTATCATGATGGCTTAACCAGTATAATAGCATTGGTTTAAGAGTCTTATCAGTCATTTTTTCATTACTATATAAGCTGATGATTTCTTTTATCAATTTAGGTTTAGAAGACAGAGATATCAGTGAATCAGATCAGCAAAGATATGCTGATAATATGGAAGAGATTAATTCATTCCTTGGTCCTTATCCAATTGAAAAGTAAAATTATTTTATTTGAAGTCAATTTAATATTTAATAGAATTTACTTTTAAGGAACAACTTAAAAAAATATATTTAAATGCCCTATTTAAAGTATTTTATTTTTAATTAAAATGCAAAAATTTCTAGAACTTCTTATTTGAATATTTTTCTAAAACTTTAAATCAACATTTAATTTTTATCTCCATAACACCTTGATCTGAAATGTTACCAATTTTATCCAGCTTACTTGGTATTCATACTTAGTGATGATGTGATTATTATATGTATTATAATATTTTTGGTTAGCTACAAGAAATGGGTTTCTCTGTCCAAGTGGATCACTCCAACTGTAATTGAATCTCTAAACCCTCCAAATGGTAGAGTGTTATCAGTTGCCCAAATTATTTCTGAAGGCTCAAATTCTTCTGAAAGACTTCAAAAACGAAAGGCTGAAGAGTCTGGTCAGTGTGAGCCTCAATTGGATGATCATGGTCTACCTCAAATGAATATTGTCCCAGGGTCTCAGCCTTTATTTACAGGTAATTTTGAATGCATTTATATTAATTAGTCTGTTAACATAGTTTTAATATTCGAAATTAAAAGGTACTAATGCTCACTGAAATGGCCCAGAATAACTAGAGAAGAAAGCAGAAAGTTATTTGTAAATGCAGCTTAATTTTGCATCAACAAATATTACTCATAGCATTTATGACCTTAATTCTTCTCTACTTTTTACTCTTGTCTTTTAAGATATCCCTCTGGCTCCAATTATTCCACCTGAATGTGCGTCCTGCCCGGGAGAGGTTTCGCGGCACTCGATGGACCGCAGCCACACCCTCTCCGTCACTTTGAATAAGCGACCATTCTTAGAGAACAACATTCACAACATCCTGGGGGAGTTGCAGTATGCCTTCATCTGTTTTGCTTTGGGTAAGACTGAACAAATTCTTATACATATATTTTGGTAAGGTGAATGTTCTTAAACACCAAATGAATAGAAAAAGCAACAGATTCATTAAATAAATTTATTTATTTTTAAATCCTCTTGATAAGAACTTATGATTAGTCGAAACATGTTGTAAATTTATTTAATGAAGCCTTTTCTGTTCATTTCGGAATATAAAAACACTACATAGTAGATTGTTTGTCTTGACAATTTTGTTAATCTGATTACAAATAAAAATGAGAATATAAAATATCGAATATTGATTTTTTATATTTTCTATAATGCCTGAAATTTGTTAATAATCTACACGCATATAAATATCATTGCGATTATTTTCTGTAGGTAATGCAATGGAAGGCTTCGAACATTGGAAAAAATTGCTGGAACTACTGTGCCATTGTGAATCTGCGATAGAAGAACACCCTAAACTGTTTCTTGATCTTATCAGTCTGCTTTACCATCAGATTCAAACTATTCCGGAAGATTTCTTCACTGACATTGTCACCAGTAATAATTTTTTAGTAGCATCACTCTACGCTCTATTTAATAACATTGTCGATGTCTGTGAATCAACTGACGACTCCGATCTCAAAACTCTATTCGATAGAACTGTGGGATTAAAACTTTTCTTAAAGAATCGCTATCGATGGAATTTCGACGAAGAAGCCGAAGACGAGCTGCCTGTTGTTGTAGAAAGCGTGAATTAATAGAGCCGATAAGCTTCGCGATTTACGAGAGGAATGCTTTGGGAGGCCGTATTTTATTTTGGATCTTGTCAAACAACTGTTTGAAAAAAAGAAATTAAATCTGGTTCTTAATCGAAGCAAGTTACAGGCCACAGTTTGACGAACGAATTTTTAATTTGAGATAATTAACGTGCAAGTTACAAATACTTTATTGATAAAATAGTTTGAACTTGCAACTCGTAACTTGCTCCATTGCGAACCCGGCTGACTATTGTATGTACTATTTGAGAATTTAAAAGATATGCTATAATATACAGATGTTGGAGAGAAATGTCGTGTTTATACATAAATTGTTGCCTACCATTGTCATTTTATATAATAATAGCTGTTGTCTGTTCTCAATAAAATTACTGTGTATTTACGTATATATATGTATATATACTTACCAATATATTGGATATTTTATGAAAACTAATTAAATTCTCTGTATATATGTATATTCCCTGATTTTTTCAAATAAATCGAGTTATAACTTGGGAGGTAAAAATAAAACTTATACAAAATACAGAGACGTGGAGATAAAAATGAAAATGTCGATTTAAATGCGGAACATAAATTAATGCGTTTTACAAATCATATTGTTTCGTATAGGTCTATGGATAATATAGGGATTCTCGAATCTGTTTAAGGTTCCACAAATTCTGCGCTGAATGCTCTCGGGTTCCTCAGAGATCTGTTGAGGTATCTGCGCTGTGGAAGGTTGGATTTGGTCGAAGGCCATTGTTTCTTGCAGGTGAAGGATCAGCGATCTTCATGGCCTGAACTTTGGAGAGCTTCTTTGTATGGATTCGTTTAGGCAGATGATCTTCAAAGTCCCACTTGAGAGGTGTTATTTGTGTGTTTGAGCTTATACCGAAAACATGGAAATTCCTACGTAGTATAATCACATTATTATAAACGGGATTATATACATAATATACACTGTGTTATACCTAACTATACAAAATTTGCTCGTCTTATCAAAGCTGTTACATTTTTACGGTATGCAAAGAATTATAAACTATAAATTTTACTAATTATATAAACTATTCTTAATTTTGCAATCATTTTTTTCTGACAAATAAACTTATACTATATGTAAGTATCACGCTAGTTTCTCGGTGGACTCACTATTCTTTCCATAATAATTAAAATGTGAAACAAATTTAAAGTAAAAAATATTTATAAAATAAAAATTTTATTTGCAAACAGCATCGCGAATGCTAAAACAAATTCAGGATGGATAAATTCCAAACCAATTATTGAAATTTTAAAATTCTATTGTATTTGTTAAAAATCGTTGGCATTCTGAGTATGTGGTTATCTGCTATTGACATTTTCTCTTCAACTGATTTTGGTTGATTCTGAATAAATTCGTGCTGGAATAGCTCGTATGCTTGATCAAATCTTAATCCTTTCGTTTTCACAAATAAAGGAATAATGATTGTTCTTAAAAATTTATCAAAGTCTGCAAAATCAAGTTGTTTAACTTGCCAATCTCGTCCCCAAGCTTTTTTAAACTCTAAGCGAAGAGAATGCTCTGATAAAGTAGGTGGCGCGTAGAAATTTAGACGACGCAATATCCCTTCAATCATTTCATAACTGACTTTGTTATGTCCCCTTTTAGTTCGACAGTAATTGTCAAATGCTCTCTTATAGTAACTTGTCAAAAGTACATACCAATCAACTGATGTTCCATCTTCTTTAAAGGGAACATAGTCATCTTTTTCTGGGATGTGAATTAATTTTTTTCCCGTATAAAAATATTGCCCCGCCATGATTTTTCAATTCACTATAAAAAATTAGTAAAATAAAACATCTTTATTATATAGACATACAGTTTAGACATAGATGTGAATAATATCTCAAGCAACAATGTAAAAAAATGAAAATATTTCATAATAGAGTATTGAATAATAAATTTCTAAATATAGGATTGAGAGTGACACATAGAAGTGTATATATAATAAGTTTTATTTATCATACTTTCTTTAATAAAATTTAATATGGTGTGTGACTTTTAACATTGACTAGGAGGTATTTCCTGAAATTGGAAGTGCTACTTTTCCAATGAAGGAAAGTAGTTGTAGGTACTTTATTTCTATGGAAATCTTTGCAAAATTCCAAACTCTACTTTCTCTGGAAAATAAACATGTATAAACCCGTACTTTGAAATCAATTGAGTTCAAAACTCTATGAGTCAGTTTTCAACTTTTCTCTTGACTACACGTAATATTTCTAAATCATCAAAATAAATCGAAAAGTTGTAAAGAAAAGAGACCCCTACCCTATGACCCTACCTATATCCATAGAAAAGTGTATATTTTGTCATTTATAGGTTATGTTCAGTATACTTTTAGAAAAATGTCCGTCTAACATTATAGTAGATATAGTAAAATATGGTGTAATTATGTCAAAATCAGTGACATGTGCAATTTGTCATTATGATCGAACGAATGCATAATTGAATGATGTTCATATCTGTTATATAAAATTCAGTCTAGTTCGATCAATTTACGCCGATAGGATTTTATCTATTTTTATTTCAGCTGCACCATTGCATTGATTTAATTAGTTTATAAATCAATATAAGTAGTTATCTCTATGGGGCTGAAACACAGAATAGGACTGTTAAGTGACCTTCCAATTCTATGGAAATTTAATCTGCCCTTCGATGCGGCCCTATCTCTGCAATGATATGATGTATCTAAGGGCGGATTAACAAACAAAATTCCATAGAATTCGAGGGTTACTTTAACGGTCAATAGGACTGTTAAGTGACCCTCTGATTCTATGGAAATTTAGACTTCCCTTAGATACTACATAATCTCTGTATGCTCTTCGTATCCAAGGGAAGTCATTTTCCATAGAGGGTCACTTAACAGTCCTATACCATAGAGTCAATACAGCTTGAAAGTAACCATACTACATAATCTTAAAAAATATCGTTCATTATTATTTGGCTGCTAATTTTCATTCTTGTACGACATGCTTATAATTCCTACTGTACAACTGCTGTATACAAATGCAGCATTTAAAATAATTATTAATTGCAGTCATATTTAAAAAATATAATAGGTGCTAATCGATTTCTTCGATTTAGGAAGTTCTGAAAAGTTTTGGTCTTATTCACATGTAAAAAACCCTTTGTTTTGAGACAATTATTATACCACTGATTTCGATACAAAATTGCGTTCAAGCTAATTTTTTAAGTTCATTTATATGCTAATTGCATGCCCGTAGCTAGAAGAATATTTCAACCGAGTCAAAATTGTGCTCTGTAGGGATCGGCGTGGTATAGTGCCAAAAAATTTGCAAAATTGAAGCTTAATAAATGTATTTCATGACCTATTTTGCGCATCTAAAAATCAATTTTGTGTAGTAAAAAATTGGCGGACAGTATATTAATACTGTATGCATTGATTTAGTTCAGTGACAGTAAAAAAAGAGATCTCAGGAGCTCTCAACCGAGTCAATTGACTCGGTTGAGTCATAGGCAGCTATACGCCACTGAATTATAATGAAACGAGCCTTTTTGCGATATCTTCGTAAATTAATTATGCAATAAATGAGAGTGAAAGTCTTAAAACCTACATGATGATCTGAAGTTAACTGATCACGAAGGACTTGAAGGAATACCTATCCAAAATATTTTTTGACCAGATTAGGTTCTGTTTAGAGCTCACACTGCGGATATTGATTAAAAAGAACAACCGCGTTGTGATTTTCCATTATTGCGGAGATAATTTTGTCAAGAATATATATAACTTGCTTCAAATATATTAATTCGATTCCTTAATACCTAATATTCTTATGATAAAGATTTCTAGCTCAGAGTGTATTAAAATTTAATGTATAATCTACAGTTGTTTTAAAAAAATGCTAACAATGTTATATTCGGAATATGTTAACCAATCAAAACCGAATATGTAATTAATTGACAAAAGATCGAACTATAGGAAGACTCAACTTTTCTTCTCGAAAGCAGCTAGCATATAAGCAGAATCTTAAATTTGTTTTTTGATATCAGTTAATAAAATTCATATGTCTTAGGTTTATAATTTACGCGTTTTATGCTCATATTCTTCTAACCAGCAAATATTTTTATATTTTGAATGTGAGTGTTATGTTGATTTTATTAATTCATATATTTTGATATATAATTAAGTTCAATATTCTATAAAGCTAAATTTTATATTAACAGTTACATTACATTTAGATGCTAATTTAGTTTCTTCTGTAAAATTTTATAAGGAAATTTGGTTTCATGCTTTCCATTAGTCTATGGTACTTATATAGGTCTTAGGTTCATTATTAATTTTGATATTTTATTAATATGAGTTAACCAACAATGTTCTTTAATAGTCATTTAGATTAGGTCCTCAGAGTATATAATGCTAGGCCCACTGCCCTGCCATGCTATGAATGTTACGTCATATATATACTTACAGATATCTGTATATTAAGTGCCATATCTGTTAATTATGTGATTATTATTAGTGAGTAAATTTAAAACTAGGCATCAGAAAATTAATATCATGTCTTGTCTCTACTCTCTGGTACATAATAATTTTGTTTCTAAACAGTTTACTAATTCTACAAAACAAAATAAATGCTGCAAATTCATCAAAAAAATTATATTTTTAAGAATCAGAAATATAAAAAGCATATTTGAAAACAATCTTTTAAAGACAATGATAAAACCATTTATATCAATGATCAGTCAATATTTCAATTCTTAATGATGAATATTAATTGTACTCTTTTATACAAATAAGAAACATCCTCACATTTAATATTTGTTTCCATTATTTACTTGATATTAAGTTATGCATACAGACTGAATGTTAAATTCTGATGGTTTATTCTATAAAATTAAGCTTTTTGAAACATATCTTGATGCTATAATTTGAAATACAACTCATCACTTCAAAACTATCAAAAACATATTACTAAATCACAACTTAATTATTAGGCACCTAAAAATAATATGTAATAATATACAGTAAAAATAATACTTATTGAAATGAGTAGACTGCAAGCAATAAACTAGAAATTTAAATATCATGTAATATCTACATTTTATAAGATAAAATGTCTGATAATCCACATATTTTTAGTAGACAATAAATGCTGATAGAGAAGATTTGACTGACTATATTTTCTTTTTACAATATCTAAGCCTATGGCAATAGGCTAGTTTGCTCATAACAGCCTACAACTATGCTATATAACATCCAAAAAAATATTAATTAGATTAAATTGCTAAATTATTAAACTAAGACTAATATCTCAGAATTGCCATAAAAAATTGGAATAACTTATACTGAAATATTGCTCTATTAGAAACAGTTATTTAATTGTAACCACATTGTCTAGGTGTTCTTCAATTGTAACCGCTTTATAATATACAATATATTTCTGCTTGAGGAGGAAACTTTTTACCTTATTCTCTACATCTGTATTATTGATTCCTTACCTATGTAAATGGCATTTTTATTGAAGGAAGTTACCTCTCTGAAGTAGAAGAGGACTTTAAACAGTTGAAAAAATGAAGCTGTGGTTTATGACAATGATTAATAAACTTTATAATTGCCTCTAAATAACCACTCTCTATTTATAACCAAATTAAAAGACTACTTTGATTTAATAGTAACAGAATTTTCTAATATAGCAATTGTAAGGTACCACCTGTTCAAAATTAGACTATTGTGTGTATTCACAGTCCTCACTCATAGTTACTCTTCTGAGTGGAGTTGAAGTGAGGGATTCTGTGAGCGACCCTCAAGTACTGTTTTTTATTCACAGACAGATTTGAGGAAAATCTCAATTGAGAGTGGTTGGCATAAAGATTTATTTAGGCAGCTAACTGTCAGGATCACAGAGTAATTATCACACTTCAGACATTGAACAATGTATTATATCTGTGTTTATATCTAACAGAGAAGCGCCTTACTGATTAATTTATTGCTATATATATATACATCATGACTATTCTGCATCATTCAAGAAACAATTTATGATTATTTGATGGAGTATGAACAATTAAAGAATTTTTACTTATATAAGATTACAATAGTCGCGTCGCTCCTTCTGATGGAAAGTCAATATTATCAAAATATTTACAAGATAATTTATTTTATAAATCAATCTCTCGTGGATTTGGGTACACTCATCAATCAGAACCAGCCAAACAAAACTCCTACCTATATAACAAAAGATATTCTCAAATAGAATAGTTTGATTTATAGGTATAGATTATCATAGGTAATTAAATTGATCTATTATTTGTTCGGATTCTCTTGAGTCAACAGTTACAAGCATTGTTACATTCTTTTACTCCATATATGGAGTGGTGTCTGTGAATACAAACTGAACTCCAGGTGCAGCTACGTGTGAGGGGCACTCACATAAGTGGCGACTGTGATTACTAAAATTTGAGTTGAGGTTGGATTTGAGGGTGAGTGCAGTTGGGGTGAGGACTGTGAATATGGCTGTATATGTTGTGCTTGAGTAGAATCATGAAGAAAATATAATTATAATGAAAGTTTAGGGAAAACCAAATTATTTTATTTATTATTCACTAAATGTTTGCAGAGTTGTGTTAGATCATTATTATATGTTCCAGACATGATATATTACAGAAGTAGTACAGAAAATTTAGATAAAAAATATGACAGGATGATTTACTAAAAATTGAAAGAAAGAGATTTAAATTTTTGTTTAAAGGTTATTTTAATTGATCAATTTATTCATGACTGGTTGAAGCATTGAGTCATATACATGTAGAGGATGTGGCTATTGCAGTATGCTCATTCTTGAGGCAGGTTCACAATGCTCTGTGTGTATAGAGTCTTTCCTCTGTCTATAGAGCTGATGAACTCTGGGTGTAGTAGGTACTCTGTGCACACAGAGTTCGAGCTCTGAGTTTAAGGGGTTGACTCTGTAATTTGTATACAGAACATTGTGAACCGGGCTTTAGTGTCTATGATTTGTTCATTAACAGATTTATAAAAAAATATTAATAGGTTTTCCCTGGTTTTACTGATAGATTTTTCTTTTATGTCTAGTAGTTATATCAATGTTAGTGACAATATGCCATATTGTTGTTTGACAGATAATACATTAAGATTGATTAGTAAAAAGAGATCATTTGAGATGTTTAACTCATTAGTTGCTTGCTCAAGACCTGTATCTGTAAAAGTGTCAATAAATAATTGATTTAATTCAATAGGTTATTGATCTTCTATGGAATTTGTTTGCAAAGTAATGATATCAAAGGTTTAAATCACTTAATAGCCAAATGTATAAAATATATAAAAATGTGCCTCAAGTTAGTGTTACAGAAATATCTGAAATGTTATTTTGTTGATAGTTAAAATAAATCAGCATCTTCTTAAAATATAATTTTATTCTATTTGTAGATATTATCTGCATTGATGGCTGATGAGAGAAGATTATTTTTTGGTAAAAGCTTCAAAGAGTGGGACGATTTCTTTTTACCACTAATTAAGGAAGAAGACATTGAATCTAAATTCATTGCGGTTTATGATTCAACTTATAGGCTGGAGCCTTTTCAAATACCAATTGATATTGATGGTGATAATAAGGTGAATATGTTTTCATAATAAAATTATTAACTTATTTAAGTTTATTTGGTAAATTCAATCAAATAATTCAGAAGAAAGAATTAAAAGAAGTTGGTAATTTGATTTTGAGTGACCTGTTATCAATGACAATAGAATGACAATTGACCCTTAAAGTGACCTGCCAATTCTATGGAAATTTTAATCCGCCCTTCGATACGGTCCTATCTCTGCAATGATATGATGTATCTAAGGGCGGATTAATAAAAACAAAATTCCATAGAATTCGAGGGTTACTTTAACGGTCAATAGAAGGGCTTCTCTGCAATGGACTGTTGATGTATATTGACAAAGAGATTATTTAGTTAAATAAATAATTATTTTATTTTTCTAAAACATTTCAGTTTGTTTTGCAAATCTTGGGCGAAGTGACAATGCTTTTAAACAGACATAATGTGCCCAACTTTCATAAGAAAGATTATGAAGATTTTCTTAAACAATACAACGCCTTAGATAAAGAAGAGCTCGAGAAAGCACTCAGTCTCAATTCGACCGATGTGATTCGCTATTTGGAAAACAATGGCTTCTGTGTGGGTTGTCGCACTGCGGTGGACAGTATGTTGAGAACAATCGCTAATGTCAACTCTTCGGCGATTTTGCCACTGAATTATAAGTCATCCGTTAAGACCGTCTATCTTGATTCCGGCACTATTCATTCAGCGCGGAAGCTTTTTCTTCTGCTGTTTTTTCAAGGGTAAGTAGTTTGATCAGATGTTTGTAGTGATTCAATGGGTGAGGTCAGAATGCGGCTTAAGACTTTTCTTAAGGTGGATTCACAATCAACTGTCTGGCCAACTTTTTGTTGACCAGACAAATTTGATTCACAATGAAAAAGTTGGCCCAACTTTTTGTCGCCCAACAAAAATTG
>JAYMFX010084999.1:0-12061 GCA_036784945.1 Monocelis spectator | reverse complement strand
CCGAGAGGGGACAGAATACATTACAATAGATATGGATATGGGGTCCGAGAGGGGTCAACACAATACATTACAATAGATATGGATATGGGGACCGAGAGGGGACAGAATGAAATAACTGAATTTCGACCAAAAGAAGAGACACTCTCTATTCTCTTTCTCTCAAAACAAAAGACTCTCTTTTGGAGAGCAATTCTTTAGTGAAATTCAGTTATTTCCTGTTGACCCCACTCGGGTCAATGTTTGTATTTGAGATGATGACATTACTAGACGAATTTTCTTCCTAAAGAATAGATACAAAATCACAATTTGTATATTATACTATTTGAATTCTAAACTCTGTTTACCTGTTGAGCAAGTTCAATATTGTCAGCAGCGAGATATTCGTTGAATCTTGAAGCAAAAGACATTTCTTCCGAAGATAAGATTCCCTGACTCTGTTTCCAACTAGAGGCTGGATAGAAGCAACGAGCGATCTCCATTGCCAACTGTAGAACCGTGAACGCACGAAACAAGCTGATATCACTGTCGATATAAACTTCTAAATATGGCGAGACATCGTGGAATTAGTACGAATTATTCATTGAATTAGTACGAATTATTCATTGAATTAGTACGAATTATTCGTTGAATTTGTACGAATTATTCATTGAATTAGTACGAAATATTCATTGAATTAGTACGAATTATTCGTTGAATTAGTACGAATTATTCGTGAACATTACTTAAAATGAATGAACAAAGTTAATAAAGGAAAACGTTCATTACGATCAGTTGAATTCTTTTCTTGCAAGATTGAAGCAACTATGTCAGTATCGAGTTCACCCAGATTGTAAACACTACAGAGAATCCTCAATTTCGATTGGTTACCCACTGAACGAAAAGCGCTACTCAAATCAAGAGGGTGTTGACTTTCAAAACTAAAGATGAAATCAAATTAAGTTTTTTTAAAACTCTTATAACTGTGCAACTAAATTAATAAGTATGGGACATAGAAATCGGAATTATTTTGGGATAAATAGAAATCACCTGATTGCGCCAATTGTCGTCCTGATCAATTCATAGTGGCTTTGAATTTTTCCATAGAAATCTTTCAATAACACCGCCTATAAATTCCCGTACAAAAATTATATGGTTGAGTTAGAATCAAGGGTCGATAGATGATAATATCCATTAACTAAACAATACTCAACAGAGAATAACCAGAATAAATTCAAGTTTTTTTCTGACCTGTTTTTCAATGTCTTCACCCAGAACAGAGAATAACTGATTGGCATCTTCTAGTCGCTCACAAATGGGCCACAGCAAGATCAACAGTAAGGGCTTCAGCCCGGTTAGTAACTTTTGTTCAACAATGAGTGACAAATTTGTCCAATCTCGCGATGCCGCTACTCGATAGATCACTGATAATATCGACTCGATGAAATGACTGACTGAGCTTTGATTTGATTGGCGAAGAGAATGCAAAGAGATCGACTTCCAGAGATCTGATTGGTTATTGTTGAGTTGTGACAATAGAATATTCTCCTCGTTGTTGAGATTTGATGAGTGGATTTGGTTTGGAAGAATGAAAAACTGTAGATCGTAAAATTGAGGAAAACTGCTGATCATTTGATTTCGTTTCGATAGATAGATTGTGATTATAATTGCAAAATTTTCAGATGATCGAAAATGTTCCAAAGTTTTGACGAACAACGGGTTAAAATCTTCCCTTTTAAACTCAATTGAGTCAGGCGGATCAAATTGTAGAAGCAATGTCATAAACCGCGTATCTATCACGTCTTCAACATTCAAGAGTGAGCACAATGCCGTTATATAGAGCTTGTATAGAGTGACACAACAGTTGGGATGACTCTGTAAGAATGGTTCAATAAGACCATTGACAAGGCGATGACCAGCTAGTGGATCTTCTTCAAGCAAATTCTCAAGACAAAATAATGTGGCATCACTTAGATTGAGAAGTTCTAGCGCTGATGAGGACAATTCTTGATGAGTGATAGACTGGAGACATTGATAGAGCTCCTGAATAAAATATCAATGTTCACTTCGATTATGTAATCAAAAAAACAAACAGTCATTGATGTATGTTAAAGAGGATTTTCTAAAAACGTACTTTGAGTAAGCTAGAATCTGTGATGAGACTATTTACATTACATAAAGAAATCAGATTGTCCAATTCTTCAATCAGACGTTGTTTCTAAAAGAATTATGAAATACTTCATAGAATTTCTCAATAATTGATGCTAAATATCAGTTTATAAAATAAATCCAAGTTTAAAGTTTTACATAATCAGCTCACTTTGTCACAATCGTGATTAAATATTTGGCTGATTAAAACACTGTTTCTCCTCAAAATTAATTGATCTCCCAAAGAAGCAGAACTAAAATTTAATTAAAAATATTTGAGCATTTATGATATAAAAATTGTACAAATCTTGTAACAATGATCATATAATTATAATACATTGAGAAATTCCCAAAGAAATATAGAGTACTTAGACATTTCTCTAATTTTACTTTGTAAGTAAGTACCTAGTTTAAACTGTTTAAAAAAACTACTTCAAGATAAAATGATATGTTAATTTAATTTACATAGTAACTGTAAAACTTATTACTTTGTGTAGGCACTGTGACTGATAAAATCTTCACATTTTGATAAGACTTCACCAGTTGATTTTTTTTCTGAAATCAACAAACTCTTCAATATCCTGAAACAAGCAACTGCACATTCACTCTGACCAAGGAGAAAGTGATAACAAAATTCAGTGGAAACACTCACAATTTCATTTGAGTGTAATTCAGGACACAAATCCATCAAACTAAAAAGTCAATAAAACTCATTCATTGCCTCAAATGTAATCTTGAATGTAGTCTTTCCAAGATCCTTTTAAATTGTAGACTTAGTAAGTAAAAAAAAAATTAAATTGTGCTCAGAAAAATATTAAGTAATTTTATGTCTGTCTATAAATTCAATTTTAGGATACATGAAATAAGTATTGGACATCGCTTATCAGTAGATAGTCTTAGTTAGCATATTTTCATATCTGATGAAATATGGATTAAATGTTGTAATTATTTGCAACATTCAAGTAATGTGCTGACTAATGACACTTTCTAACTTGCATAAGAATAGAAAATTGGCCAATTAAAGAATAAAATTAAAGAAGTCTTTAAATCATTTTATTTAAAAAAAAGTGAATTGGCTTTATGACTTTTAATTCTAAATATTTATTAAGTTAATCAGTGCCAAAGAAGATATTATCTGACTCTCAAAACCTATACCTGAATGAAAACAAATCAATGGAAATTCTAATGACAAAATCCCTAAACTACCTAACATTAAGAGTAACCAAGATGAAGATACTGTGTTACAATACATTCAACTTTAAACTGAATGTCTCAACACATAAGTAACATCCTAAATTTTCCAATTAAAACAATGTATAAAATCAAATCTCTCTGAAACCACGGTCTAAGCAACAACCACATTCACCACACTGGTCTTTCCAAATATGAACTCACAAATGATATATTGAATTATAACTTCCAAATATCACCTGATTACGGTATTTGAAATTGATCCGATAATTGGCGGTCAAATTATAATTAACTTGACTTAACAAATGTTGACGAAATCTTCAGATTACAACGATATGATTTGTCTCGAATAACAGTCTGCAACAAATTGTTTTGCTTTTAAAATTTTAGTAGATTATTATTAAGATTGAAATATTTATTTCATTTTCCCGTAAGAATATTAATTAATGATACCTGTTATATTGTATAAAATATAACTTTCAGATCCTGAAGT
The DNA here is from genome assembly GCA_036784945.1 of Monocelis spectator. Classification (NCBI taxonomy): domain Eukaryota; kingdom Metazoa; phylum Platyhelminthes; order Proseriata; family Monocelididae; genus Monocelis; species Monocelis spectator. The sequence goes on along the minus strand of JAYMFX010084999.1, from coordinate 8,253 downwards.
ATTATAATAAAAACAATAATTGATTAAAGTAGTTTACACGCAGATTGGATGATCTATATTTAAAGGGTGCATTATTTTTTGTGAAAAGCGCGTTAAAATAGATAGTCTTTATCGAATCTCCACCTTCGATCCTGAATTTATGAATATTGAGGCTGGAATGATGAAAGTTATTTTTAAATTCAGCAAAAAAATAAAACAATAATTTCAAATAAGTGAAAATTAATTGTTCCTTCCTAAAATTGAACGAAGAAGTCAAACATAATGATAAATGATATATTTGGTAAAAAGCAATCAATATAAAAGCAATGAAAACCTTTGATTCAAGAGTTCAAGTTTCGAATTATCATAATTTATTGTTTAAATAAACACCAACGTTACGTTACTGATTTAATTTCTTTTCTAAACGGATATTTGCATTAGGCACGAGATTATAATCAGCCATAGACGTGTTTTTGTTTGATAATATTTCTCTAGGAAAAGAAGAAACAATTTGATAAGAATCAGTAAGACCGGGACGTGCTTGATCAAGATACCTCTCCAGATCACCCACAGTTTCTGAAAATTTCATTTTCACAATATAGGTGAGTAGTCCATCTTCAGATTTGATCCTAAATAATGAATTATAAATATTCTTATGCAACATTTACTATTTATTATAAGAATGATCTTATTGATGGTACAGTGTTAATAATAATATAGTATAAAGGAAATATCAAAAGAATGTAGATAACTTCGAATTTTGGGATTAATATCCCTTGAAATAATAAGAAAAATAATCATTGATTCATTAATCCATTTATAACGATAATGTTATAAAATACCTTAGTGTCGTAATTCTTTCATCATTAGCTCTGAAATTTCTACTCTCAGTAGAGTCTGGTACTTTTGAGCCCCTGCGACCACTTTCAATTCTTTCTTGCATATCAGTGAGAGAATCAGTTTGCAATAGGATAGTTCGATTTTCACCTTGATCGGTAGTTTCGGTAGAATTTGGATGGTTGGGGGAGGCCGATATGACAGTTTTTATAGCTGAACGAACATCGATAATTTTGCCTTCTTTAATAATTGAGTTTGGAATTTTTGAAAGAAATTGATCAACTGAAAGTTTGGGACCTGGCAATTCTGAAGAGGAAGTTTGAAAGTCTTCGGAAGATGACTCTTCAAGTTGTTCAGATAACCTAGGTATGAATAGAAAATATGATCAGGGTTATCGATCGTTATGAATTCATTTGCCAAGAATACCAATGTATTCTAACTGTTTAATATCCCACTTAAACTCAAATTGAATATGTATATAGAGAAAGCGTATCTAGGTGAATACAGAAACATAGTGAGAACTCTAACTTCCTGGTGATGATAATAAATATATCATTATGGGGTAGTAAACTTTTGTACGTATTTATAGACGAATTAGTTCATTAACGGAAAAACTGATCATATACAGCTTTATACAAGTTAAGTATGAGAACGTAATCTTTCAGTAGAATATTCATTAACATGAAAATAACAAATAACAAGAATCTTTGTAAAAATTGAAGATAACAAGATTATTTGTGGACAACAAAAAAACTTAAAAAAATGGTTAAAACGCTAAATATGTCAGTGGGATTTATACAGAAGGTTTACAAATCTACCTGTACGTCGTATATCAACCATATTATGGATAATTATTCTACTCACTGCGATTTCTGCACCAGGACAGACTTAATGCGATCACCACCTAGACGACGCCCCTCACCATGGAAGACTTTGCTGCTTGGATGTTCTCGTTTGAAATAAACTTCTCTCTTATCTTTCACTTCGAAGGGAACACCGTCTGGATACCTATCCTCCAGTTCGGATGGAAAATAGCCCTCCATTATATCCTAAATGAATGAATACCAATGCAATTAAATAATCAACACAGCAAATTCGATTAATCGATATATTTTGGGTAGATGCTATTCTAAATCCCTCGGTTTTCTAAAGTCTATCACTTTTCAGACCGACCTTTCTATTCTTCATTTAATACGTTCCACCTTTACGCTCGAGTCATGGACATCTGACCAAACAAGCTCTAAGATCTATACTTACTATTTATCAACAAAGATCAATAAATTACTTTTATTAATTGACGCGTGGATGGTTCATCAAATGATCTAAATGGGCCAGAAAACAGCATAACACCATTTTTATACAAGATAAGCGGCACTGAATCCGGCCTTTTTAAAACAGCCATCTTATTTTGCTTATCGGGGTGAAATTTTGGCTCTTGAGTACCAGCGAGGGCGTTTAATTCATTTAAATTTGCTGTGATTAGATCATAGTCTATTTTGAATTGATCATAGGATTCATCAGGTTTCCATATACTATTTTCTGCTGTCAAAATGCTTGAAACCGTCGGGTCGTCCATCTCATCCGCGTCAAAGTCATCATTCTGTGATTCACCCACCCAGACTAATCCATAGTCAGATAAAAATGTCTCCATTTCGTAAATCTAAAATAAGAGAAAATGATACTTAGCAGTACTGAAATAAGATCAATAAACACTTTTAGAAAAACATTTCTGTCATAAAAAAATGTAATGATTAAATGCACCAAACATATCTAACAAATAAAATATGTACTCTCAGGATTGAAATATTGTATAGTGCTGTATAGAGATTATCATTTCCTTATAAACAACTTATTAAAGGGCAGTGGCACTCTTCAAAAATTAATTAATCAATCAATTTCAAAAACATCAAAACAAATACTGTTTTACAAATCTATTTATACTATTTATCTATACAAGTTTTCCTACCTGCTGTTGAAGCAAAAGACATTTTGTTTCCAATTCTCTCACTCTAGATGGATGATCTTTTTGAGATTCATGTGATCTTTGAAGAAGTCTCACTTTATCTTGTAAAACTTTTTCTTGATTAGCTTTTGATTCAATTTCATACTCCTGTAAAACATTTTCAGAATTATAATTATCAAGCATCAAATCAATGTTACATTTTTCATCAGTATTATAAAACAACAGAAATAAGGTGACATAAAATTTTAAGATTTCTAGGAAAATATAATCTTTATTAAGACAGCTAAGGAGAAGCAGATTAATATTGTAATTGATATCCACCAACATATGATTGAGAATGCAAATAATTTGTCCAGGCAATGATTGAATTAGAAGCCAATAGGGTGATTATGATGTATGTTGACCTCCAAAAAGTTGAGAAAAATCTAATGATGAAGATGATATATGTAAATAATTACCTGCTGTTTTATTCGTCTCTCTAATCTTCCAAGTTTTGCCATCATCAGTGACATGAGTTCATGATTTTCATTGTTTGATAATCTTGTAGAGGCCATACTTCTTGGACTACTGAATTGGGAACCGCCTGGATATTGAAAATTAAAACATACAATAATATTATCAAATAAAAAAGCTATAAATCCTAAAGAGAGTTTGAGCCAGAAATATTTTTTATCTTACATAAAGATTGATTTAAAATTGATATTTTTAGAGAATTTTAAAATTGAAATAATATCATTCATTATTATTTAGAATAATAATGAAATGTGAAATAAATATGTTTTTGTAAATAAATGAGTAGAATATTCATTTAGTTCCGCGATAAAAACAATTGGAAACAGATTGGTTAAGTATAGATTCATAATGTAAAACAAAATAGCCAATTTAATTGTTTGTTAAATGAACAGTCTATTATGGAATATAAACAAATATGAAAAAGCAAACCTACTTGTATATTTCAGCAAATTTTCATTAGCCATATTTGATGTTATTTCATCAATCATACCATTTACATCTTCATCAGATGTGTTTAAATCATGTGGAACATCTACTTGAATTGAATTTGATACAGAAGGAGATTTTAAAAGGTTGGGAACTCCTGTCCTCATTGGATAATGCCTATTTTTCTTGAGGGAAGAAAATGGCGAAGTCATTCTAAATTAAAAAAATAATAATCATCAAACATCAAAGAAGATAATAGATTATGTTAAAATAAAAAATACTTTGATACTTTGAAAAAAAATAAAAATATTTGATAATTTTCTGTTTTGCAAAATATTGAAAATTTGGTAAATTCTTGTGGTATTTTATTTAAGATATAATATATGATTCCCACAAGTACTGTTTAATGTGAGCTGGAGGATACTTTTTAACAGTTTTATTTAATATAATAAATACATTTTAATTTTTTTAATCAACGTCTACTAAATAATTGGTGATATCTTAAATAAAAAAATAAAATATTGAACATGCATGCGTATACTTCAAATCATAGAATAGACATTCATTCTAAAATCAATAAATAAAACTAACTCAAATATATCGGAAATCTACAAATATTATCGATTTAATTTAAATATTCTAAATTTACATGTATCTAATCTTACCATTATATTGATGTTTTAAAACTAAAGATTGTATAAAGTCTTATCCAAATTATTTTAGTTAAAAATAAGGTAAAAGTAACAAGTGAGATTTATTTTGTGTCTACACATAATGTTCTTTTATTTATAATAAATAAAAAAACACAATAACAATTTTCTAAAGTAATTTTTAATTAATTAGATAAAATACGACATAAATGCTTTTTATATGAGAAATGGTTTCATTTTTCATTTTGACTTTCCTTTATTAATTCATCATCTGCGTCTTCATAATATTGTATTTCAAAAATGCAGTCAGAAAAAGATAGCAATTTCAATAAATACAGAGGAAAACTCAATAAATTTCATAAAATATGTAATTATTTTTACATAATTATTTTTCCACTTACCAAGAAATAATCAGAGATGATATTTTTATTTACATGGATAAATAATGTTCTCTTATCAAATCAATTATAGGTTCTGGTTTATTTTAGACACAGTGATTAATTTCCATTTTGTACTCCATAGAAATATGAAATTTCAACTGAAATATTTTGATGCATGTAGACTTTTTGTATAAATTAGATCCAGCAGTACTAACACCCAATTATATCAGATAATTTTATTTTTAATCATAAAATAGCAGCATATCTTATGTGAAACATTATACAATGGTATAAGATTATTTTAACAAATACATTTATTTTTAGTTGAAGAAAATGTTTATGTTAACCATAGAAAGATATAAAACAACAGTTTCATTAAATTATATAAATATTAAATGTATAACATGCTTCTTGATATTTATTTACTTGATAAAACCTTAAAAAGATTTAGGAAAAACTTGTAATTTCAATAAATATATAATTCAATATAACTATTGCTTTGCATCTTTTTGCTTTTATATTATTATATTTTATATAAACTTTATTCAGTTTTAACCAAACAATTAATTTCACTCTACATTCAACAAAATAAAATCAAAATATCTTTGCTATTAATAGATAAATTTACTAACTAGATTTATTATGATTATTGTTTGTTATTAGACTAAAAATGATTGTTGAATGTGATAATAAATATATGAATTTAAATTACTATATGGAGCTACTCTTATATTGTTTTAGGTAAATTTTATTAAAGGTAAAATATTATTATAACTTCTTCTTTTTCTTAAATGATATATTTATTTAACTTATGTTATATTATATCATGTTGTTTCATCATAATCCTAGATAATTTGTAATTTTTTTCCTTATTCCTATAACTATACAAATAATTAGAAATAAAATAAACTATTTTTCATATATGAATAAGATATAAACAATAGTCATACCATATAGATCCTTTATGTTACTGGGGGCTGCAAAATCCACATACTTACCTAATTTTAACATTAAAGATTTCCCTATGGGTTATTGTTTATCCTTACAATAAATTGAAATGAAATGAATTTATAATTCAAAGAATATACATTGGTTATTATTTCACTTAATTTATCCTTTTAATCATACTTGCTCATAATTGTCTATATTATTTCTTATCATTTGTACCTACAGTTTTATGACTTTCTCCATAATTTCATGAATAAAATGATAACTGCAGAACTTTTTCATTACTATAATTCTATATAATATGCTGCAAATGATCCATATATCTAAGCCTATGTCAATAGGCTAGTTAGCTCCATAATGCCCTACAGCAATGCTATATATAGGCTTGTTGAAAATAGCCGATTTTTCATATCTCTCTAGAAAGACTCCCTCTAAACCAAATGACTTGAAATTATTTTGGAAGGAGTCATGTGCAATTTTATTATTTAGAAAAGATTTTAATTGTTTAATAAAAATTTCTTTCTTTAATCTTTTTTTTTTGTAATTCTCTATCCTGTTATTTTTAGTGAAAGATCAGATTTTGAAATATCAACACCCAATTAGTGGATTATTTCCACTACATCCAGATGATCCTGATTGCAAGATCAGTCATGTGCGAGACTGTGTTTACTGTGCTTCATCAGCTTGGGCACTGTATCAATGCTATCAGTAAGCTATATGCTATATTAACATTTAACAAACAAGATACTTACTACTTTAGAAATCATTAGTATCATTAATTCTCATAGTAATTTGGAAAATAATTTTGTCAGTAGTAAATTTGAAGAACAATATTATTAATATATTTACCATCTCTTCTTATTAAAATATGTAGAAAAATAGATGATGATGAAGGTCGAACATATGAATTGGGTCAATGTGCTGTGAAATGCATGCGAACTATTTTGATTGGATGGATGCAGCAATGTGACCGGGTAAAATTTTCTCTCATCTTCAGAAAATATACAAAAACAAAATGTCTATAAATTACTTCAATATTTTCGAATAATTTTATTTTATTAGATTGAAATGTTCAAACTGAACCAGTCACCCGAAAATTGTCTGTTTTCCATACTCGATTTTGAAACTGGGGAAGCTAAAGCTCCTGAATTCTTTCATCATCTGCAAATGGATTGTGTTGGTCTTTTTATTCTACAGCTGGTACAAATGATATCATCTGGTCTGCAGGTATCATCTTAAATTATTCTTGCCTATTTCTACATGTTTTTCCACCATTTCTTATTAACTATGATGGAACATTTTATATAAAAATATACTTTTATTTTCCAATTTTCTACTACTACTACAAGTAGTAGGAAATTTCTTTTTTAAATTGTAAATTCAGTTTTAATTTTAAAATTCAAAACTATATTTTATCACTACTAAAAGTAATACATTTAATTGCATATTAATATAAATTAAATTAAAAAAGAGTAATGACATATTTTATGCTTCTATGGTAGTAAAATAATGTTTCCACCATGAAAGCTATTTTTCGTATTGACATATGTAGGTAATCTACACCAAAACGGAAGTGGCTTTCATTCAGAATCTGGTCTTTTACTTGGAGAGAAGTTACCGCATTCCTGACTATGGCATGTGGGAACGCGGAACCAAGCAAAACAAAGACATTACCGAACTGCACTCCAGGTGGAGAATAAAATTATTATTTCATAGAGATGTATATCTGAGTGTTGCCTGTGTTAACAATTGATTGATTGTATTGATTAGTTCTATCGGCATGGCTCAAGCAGCTCTGGAGGCTATTAGCGGATGCAATATGTTTGGTAGGGAGGGCGACCACTCCACAGTCATCTTTGTGGACATTGACGCTCACAGTCGCAATCGAATCATCATGACGAATCTTCTACCCAGAGAATCTGCTTCTAAGGTAATTCATTGCATCACTTTCGCATTTGCTACTGGCTCTTAAGCTAGATAGGATTGGATTAGCATTTTAGAATTCTAGAGAATTGGATTAGCATTTTAAAATTCTAGAAAATTGGATTAGTAATTTAAAATTCTAGAGAATTGGATTAGCATTATAGAATTCTAGAGAATTGTATTAGCATTATAGAATTCTTGAGGATTGGATTAGCATTATAGAATTCTTGAGGATTGGATTAGCATTATAGAATTCTAGAGAATTGGATTAGCATTTTAGAATTCTAGAGAATTGGATTAGCATTTTAGAATTCTTGAGGATTGGATTAGCATTTTAAAATTCTAGAGAATTGGATTAGCATTTTAAAATTCTAGAGAATTGGATTAGCATTTTAAAATTCTAGAGAATTGGATTAGCATTTTAAAATTCTAGAGGATTGGATTAGCATTTTAAAATTCTAGAGGATTGGATTAGCATTTTAAAATTCTAGAAAATTGGATTAGTAATTTAGAATTCTCGAGAATTGGATTAGCATTATAGAATTCTAGAGGATTGGATTAGCATTATAGAATTCTTGAGGATTGGATTAGCATTATAGAATTCTAGAGAATTGGATTAGCATTATAGAATTCT